>CABHPP010106104.1:0-19521 GCA_902168425.1 Peromyscus attwateri | reverse complement strand
CTGAAAGGGGTCCCTGAGGGGCACCGGGAGAGGCGCTGCGGCTGCCGCTGTGCACTGCTTTGTATAACGGAGACGGCGGTTCGTACTGTTTGGCTAAGGAGTTTCATGCTAAAAGTATGCATTTTATGACGGCCGTCATTGTTTTTATTGCCCTTTTTACTGTCCTCTTCGTTAGCTGTCTTGCCCTTCTGGGAGGCGGTGTGACCCAGA
This sequence comes from Peromyscus attwateri, assembly GCA_902168425.1. Taxonomy (NCBI): domain Eukaryota; kingdom Metazoa; phylum Chordata; class Mammalia; order Rodentia; family Cricetidae; genus Peromyscus; species Peromyscus attwateri. The sequence continues at coordinate 19,311 of CABHPP010106104.1, read as the reverse complement.
CTACCGTCTCCACGCCTCCCAGTGGCCCGCACCTGCAAGCTCCTTTTCTCTCAGCCCAAGTTGTGTGAGTTTTGAAAGAAGAGTTTTCATTTATTTTTTAAACAGATTGTTAAACAGAATTTAAAAATTGTTAAAATAAACAAAACTACGTAAAACAAATGCACAACTTAATGGATTGTTCTGAAACACTTGCAATTTTGATGCCTGAAGCTTTGACCCTAGCTAAAATAATAAACAAGGTTTGCCTTTACTAAAACGGGGAAATACATGGTTGACTGGGCTAGGTACATAGCTCAGTTTGTATAGGTGCCTAACATCACATAAAATCACATAAACTGGGAGAGTTGACACACGCCTGTAATTCCAGCCCTGCAGAGATGGAGGAGCCAAGAGAATCAGAAGTTCAGAGTTATCCTTTGCTATATTGCTAGTTTGAAGCCAATCTGGCCTACATGAATATCATGGCTCAACAATAAAAATAATGCACATTCATTCGGGGGGTGGGATAGGGGGAGGAGGGGATGAACAGTGGTTGGTATGTAAAATGAAAACAATTTAAATAAAAAAGAATTAATCAGAGAAACCCTGTCTCGAAAAAAAAAGAATTAATATAAGTAAACGAACATAAAAAAATGCACGTTCAATTCGTAATCAGAAAATCAATCATTATAGAAGCATATAGATAACAAGTCAGTCAGTCAGAAGAATGAATAGTGTGAGTGACATGCTCGTAGAGATGAAGAATCAGATGTAGATAAAGACTTAAAAGAGCTAAGAATTGGGCAGACTGTGAGGACAGGCTCTGGGAGCATGGTTTATCGCTTTCCTTCATCAACAGCTCTTAGCACAACACCAGTGGCCATATTAAGTGTACATGTGAATACATACATTGTACATTTATGTATGGATGGTGCAAGCAAACAACATGTATATAGTTTTACATTCTGCAGCTATGTGTAAGCTTGATTATGAAAATTAATTTTTTTATTTTTTAACAGAAAAAATGTATATAAAATTGCTCCAAACAGGCTTTACTTCCTGAACCATTTCACCAAGTTAGTCTTTCCAGTAGCTAAAATGTGGTCTGTGGTGCCCTGGAAGAAGAAAAACCATTACACGTCCAACTTTATACTTTCCCATTTAAAAAGGCCTTCCACATACCACACTGAATGTATCTTCTTTGGGTCAAACAATCCTGTGAGGAAGGCAGGGCGAGTCACACAGAGGTGGCAAAGGTCACAGTACAAGGACAGGAAGTACTCAGTGAATCATGACACAGCTTCACTCCCTGCTTCTACCTGAGGACTCCTGCAGGGCCTTCACATGCACTTACACACACAGTCTCACTGGAATGTAAAGGACACAATTCCTCCTGGGCGTGGAGGTACCTGCTTGCAATTCTGGGTAGGAGTCGACAAGAAGATCAGGGAAGAGTTCAAGGCTGGCCATGGTTCATAACAAGCTGGAGGCCCGCCTGGCCTACATGAGAATCTGTCTCAATAAATAAGAAAGCAAATAAATAAAACCCCCATTCCAGAAAAGGACCCAATTCATGCCTGGAAACTTGGTTCAATACAATGGAACCAGTCCCTCTGTCGTGGGTATCTTGGTGAATTGCCAACTCACCACAATTTACCGGGCCCCACACTCTATGGAAGGTGTTATGGATAAGAACATACAGTCTTTGCTTATGGCCAAGAAATGGAGAAATATCTGAGAATAAATGAGTAATTTGTTATGATAATAGAGGAATAGTCTTGAACACAATTCCATTGGGGGAGGGAGAGTAATAATTTTCTCATGCAAGGAGGCATCTGAACAATTTTACAATGAAAAATACCCAGCAGGAATAATGGCAAATATCAAATACTTTTGGTGCAAATATATAAAATAAAAAATTCGGAAGTAGAAAGAACAAGAAATGTTGTTCACCTCCTACTCATATTTAACAATTTTTATTCCATGGCTAATTTGTTCCATCCTTACATTCCTCTTTGCTTCCCTAGGTTATTTTGAAGAAAATCATAATCTGAGTATTATTTCACCTGTTAATATTTCACTACTCATTATTTCATTAAATAATAAGACATACTTAAAAGAATATCATAAAATCATTAAGGTATCTTTTTCTTTTCTTTTTTTTTTTTTTTTTTTTTTTTGAGACAGGGTTTCTCTGTGTAGCTTTGCGCCTTTCCTGGAACTCACTCTGTAGCCCAGGCTGGCCTCGAACTCATGGAGATCTGCCTGGCTCTGCCTCCCAAGTGCTGGGATTAAAGGTATCTTTTTCAATGAATAATTTCTAAATATGTACAGTTTCTTAATATATGACATAGTATTCAAGTTTTCCATGAATGTCTTATGAGTTATTTTTACAATGCAGGACCCAAGCAAAGTCCTCACAATGCATTTGGCTATACTCTCTCTCTCTTTAAAAAACATTAAAAAATTTTTTATTTCTATGCTTACTTATCAGAGCTGGGTATTGAACTTAGGGCCTTGTGCATGCTGAGCAAGCACTCTCTCACAGAACCAAATTCCCAGCCCCAGCATTTGGCTAGTCTCTTAAATCTTTTTCATTCTTTGCAGGCTAAGATTTCTTTTAATTATTTTAAAAGTATGTGTAGATGTGTATGTCTATGTGGGGGAATGTGCATGTGGATGCAAGTGCTCAAAGAGACCAGAAGAGGGAATCAAATCCCCCTAAAGAGGAGTTACTGTTGGAGCCCACTAGGTTTCCTACTGGCTGTACCCAGCAGGACTGCATAAGAGGTTGATGGTACCATGGCCTAGGTGCCAGGCGACTGTAACTAGCAAGGGGGGGATCTTTTGCTCCACCCCTTGGCATTGTTATAAATAGACCTTTGGAATAAAGTTCTGGGCCGGTGGATAAGGATCCAGGCTCACCTGAGTCTATTCTGTGTTTTCTCTCTGTTTCTCTTCCTCTCTATTTCTAACTAAATCTCTTATCCCTCAACCCTCAAGAGTTCCTGGGGTAAATAAATGTGGGGGCTGGTCTCCTACACAAGTTACAGGCAGTTGTGAGCATCCAATGAGGGCCCTAGGAAGCAAACTCAGTTCCCCCATGGGAGCAGTATCCACTCTTAATCTTTTTGCCATCCCTCCAGTTCTTCTTCTCTTTGCACTTTACATGCTAAAGAGATGGATACATTGTGGAGGTTTCCATGTTCCACATTTTGCTAACTGTGTAATGTAGTGTTTACCATATGCCTTTAACCCCTTTGTTTCCCATGAACTGATAGAACAAGAGGCTTGATGTTACAGGAAAATACAACCTATAATGAGAAAACCAGCCAATCAAAGCATATCAAAAACTGTCATAGATATCAGAATTAGCAGACAAAGGCATGAAATCAGTATGCTCTATATTCAAAATGTTCACAAAGTTAGAGGCCGAGAAGACTCAAAATGTACTATTAGATGAAGACTATAATGTTGATATAAAAATATTTTGAATTGACACTGGGCATGCCAATGCACACCTGTAATTTTAATCGCTTCTGAGATAGAGACTGGAGTATTGTGAGTTCGAAGCTAGGATGGGCTACATAGCAAAATGTAGCCTCAAAGTTAAAAAAAAAAAAAAGTTGGGCATGGTAGTGCATCCCTGTTATCCCAGCAATCAGGAGGCAGAGGCAAGACAATTACCGTGAGTTCAAGGCCATTCTGGGCTACATAGAAAGCTTGAGACCAGGCTAAGCTACATGGCAAGAGCCTACTTTAAAAAACTTGAATTGGACTAATGGAAAATAAAACATTGCCAACCAAAAAATATTTGTGAATTTCAAGCCTTATCATTAGAAATTCTCTAAAATGAAACATTCAAAGAAAATGAAAAGAACATTAGTAAGATGTGAAACAACTATAAATCACTTACCATGTATAGATAGATGAGTCCTTAAGGGAAAGGTATGAGAACAAAAAAATGTTAGAATAGATAATATTCATTTCCAAATGGCATAAAAATCATGTATAGTTGACCCTTGGTATCTTCTGGGGTTTTGTTCCAAGATCCCTCTCTACTTCATGCCAAAATTTATTCATGTTCAAATCTTATTTAATAAGTGCCATAGCACTCTTTTTGAAATGTCTCAACAAGGCAAAACTTCTCTCTTGACAAAGAGAGTGCACCACTCACAAAAGCAGAAGGGAAGCAGTTATAGTACTTTCCTGTAAATTGTGGACATCCTTTTGTATTCTTTAAATCAGGCCTAGCTAGTTATAATAACTATTTTAATGTAATCACTATATAAATAGTTGCTATACTGTATTATTTAGGGAATAGATAATGGGGGAAAGTCCGAATATACTCAGTTTCTTAGTTACTGTTCTATTGCTGTGCATCCTAGTTAGGGTTACTATTGCTATGATGAAACAAACACCATGACCAAAAGCAAGTTGGGGAAGAAAGGGTTTATTTGGCTTACACTTCCATATTCCATAGTCCATCACTGAAGGAAGTCAGGACAAGAACTCAAGCAAGGCAGGCAACTGGAGGCAGGAGTTGATGCAGAGGTCATGGAGGGATACTGTTTACTGGCTTGCTCCCCATGGCTTGCTCAGCCTCCTTTCTTACAGAACCCAGGACCACCAGCCCAGGGATGGCAACATTCACAATGGGTTGGCCCTCCCCCATCAACCACTAATTATGAAAATGCCCTACAAGCTTGCCTGCAACCAGATCTTATGGAGGCATTTTCTTAATTGAGGCTCCCTCCTCTCAGATGACTTTAGCTTTTGTCAAGTTGACATAAAACTATCTAGTACACCACTCTTAAAAAAGCATTTAATTGAGGGTTTGCTTACAGATTTAGAGGGTTAGTCCACGATCATCGTAGCAGGAAGCAGGCAGGCATGGTGCTGGAGCTGTAGTTTTACATCCTGATCTGTAGGCAGGAAGCAGAGAGAAAGAGAGAGAGACACTAGGACTGGCATGGGCAAGCCCATCCCCAGGGACACACCTCCTCCAACAATTTCACACCTACTCCAACAAGGCCATACCTGGTAATTCTTTCCAAACAATTCATTAACTGGAGATCAAGCATACAAATATATGAGCGTGTGGAGGCCATTCTCATTCAAACCACCACACTCAGAAAAGAAGCTGTTTTCCCAAATATTTTCTATCTAAGGTATGTTGTAGAATATTTAACTGTGTAAAGATGTGCTACATTTGTTTATGTGGTAGAATATTACTTTAACTGTGTGAAGGTGTGTTACTTTGTTTCTGCTGCATTTGTTTAAGGATGTAAGGATGTGCTACATGTGTTTCTACTGCATTTGTTTAATTATGAAAAAATGTGTTGTTTCACCTTGCCTGCCTAAGGCGCCTGATTGGTCTAATAAAAAGCTGAATGACCGATAGCTAGGCAGAAGAAGAATAGGCAAGGCAGAGAGAATAAATAGAACTCTAGGCTCGAGGAGGAGGAGGAGGAGGGGGAGGGGGAGCGGGAGCAGGAGCAGGAGCAGAGAGAATGAGAGAGAAACAGAGGGACACACTTAGGGCCAGAAAGGCAGCCAGCCAGATAGTGAAGGAAGCAGGAAATTAAGACAATCAGAAAGAAAGGTAAAAAGTGCTGAGATAAAAGGTAGATCAAGAGAAACAGGTTGATTTAAGTTGAAGGGCTAGCCAGAAATGAGCCTAAGCTAGGTCAAGCATTCATGACTAATAAAAAGTCTCTGTGTCATGATTCGGGAGCTAGTGGGTGGCTCTAAATGAAAAAGCCTGGTACAAGCGGTAGGTTGTTTGAATATAAAGATATTATTTATTCCATGGTATAGAAATGGCTGCAATGGGAATGAGAGGCTGGAAGCTCTAAACTGGGAGGAACACCCTGCTCTGCCTGAAAATCTCTCAATTGGAAACTGCAGAATGACTGGTTTGGCAGTTTCCCCAGTAGTTTCTGCTGGATCCTATAAGTTGAATTACGGTATCTATCTGCTACTTGCTATTTGTTTTTTCACTTTTGCTTACTACGTGCATAATGTCCTTACTAGTTTCAAATGGAAAGTACAGCTTTTATAGATTATTTCTGTCCAGTAAATTCCTTCCTCATTTTGGGCTAAGGTATCGTCTATTCCGAGACTTAAGTCAGAATACTTTTATTAAAAAACAAACAAACAAACAGATTACATTTGGGAGGATTGGGTTTTGTTGTTTGTTTGGTTTGGGTTTTCTAACTGGTTCTCATATAGCCCGGCGGCACACTCACTACGTAGTGGAGGCTGTCTGCAGCTCCTGCTCTTCCTGACTCCACCTCTGGAAGCATATTCCTGGAATCACTGGTGTGTACCATCACAGCCAGCCACATGTTATGCTTTGATACATGCTTCTAATGTACATATAGCATTAAATTCAGGTCAAGTGTATCTATATCCTCAATTTTTCTCGTTTCTTTATGGTAAAAACATTCAAAATCTTTTCCATCAGCATCCTTAAAATATGTAGCATATTATCATGAACTACAGTCACCCTACTGTGCCGTACAAAAACAGAATTTGTTTCTCCTCTCTACCTGTATCACAATCCCTCTGAAAAACCTCTCCCCATACTTCCCTACTCTCTGTTCTGTTCAGCTCCTAGTAATAAGTATTACACTCTTCAACTTCTATGAGATCAACTTTGTTAGATTCCACACCTGAGTGAGACCATGTGGGGTTTGTCTTTCTGTGTCTGGCTTATTTAATTTAATAAGTTATTTTCAAGTTCTATCCATGTTGTTCAAAATAAGAATATTTCAGTCTTTTTATGATCCAGTAGCATTCAATATATATATATATATATATATATATATATATATATATATATTCTATTCATCCGTCGATGGGTACTTAGGTTTGTTCCTAATGTGTAGTTCTTCGGCTTTTGTGACTAGCATTACAATAAACACCCAAGTTCATATATTTCTTCACCGTACTGATTTCATTTCGTTTGGATATAGACCCAGCAGAGGGATTACTGGATCATATGGTAGCTCTATTTTTACTGCTTTCTACTCAGTATTTAAGCCAGAAATTCTTAATTCCTTCTGGTCCCTCATCTCTACTGTGCAACAAAGTCTCTACATTCTGCTCAGTTTTTATTCAAATTATTTCTTACATTTCTTCCCTCCTCTCTGCTTCTTTTACTACAGCTTCAGTTTAGGCCAGTCTCATCTCTCTTTCCTGGGCCAACACCAAGCACCAAACTGATCCCTCTAATTCCCATACTGTTCCGCTTAAATTCACTTTCCTGTTGAATGGCTTTCTTATTATTGGGGTGATCTCTATCCCAAGATGGAGTCCAGTGCAAGCTGGATTGCACTTCTCTATCTCCTTTGAGACTGGAGGATGGTATCTCCCCTAGAGTTAATCAGAAAAGCACAATGTGAAGAAGCAGGAATCACAACAGAGTATAGTGGTTAGATACACGTGCAAGAACTTCCTAGACCTGCTATTTCCTTGCAGAAAACATCACCTTTCCTCCCCATTTCCCTACCTCCTCCCTTCTCAGACTGCTTTTCATAGTGACTTCACTGAGACATAATTCACATACCATATAATGTGCCCATTTAAAATGTAATGGTTTTAGTATATTCAGAGCTATGTAACTATTGTCAAAATTAATTCTAGAATATTCCCTTACTCTGAAAAGAATTCCATATTCACTGATGTTCTTCATTTCTACCCATACCCACTCCTAGCTGTAAGCAGTCACTCATCTACTTTGTGCATTGATAAACAGTCCTGACATCTCATATAAGTGCAGCAATATAACAGGTATTTTGTGTCTGGTTTCTCTTATATATGTAGCATAATGTTTTCAAGGACCATCTATCCAGTTTCACATATTGGTACTTCATTCCTTTTTATTACTGAATAATATTCTACTAGATAGCTATACTAGAATTTATTTATCACCTGCCAATAGATATTTAGGTTGCTTCAAGTGCTTGATTGGTTTACAAATAAGGCTTCTATGAACATCTATGTCCACTCTTTGTGTGGACACTTGCTTTCATTTCTCCTGAGTATGTAGTTAGCAGTAGTCACGTGGTCAATACATATTTAAAATGTTTGTGGGCCAGGGAGACGGCTCAGTGGGTGAAAGTGCTTTTGGCATGAACCTGAAAACCTGAGTCTAATTCCAAAAGCTTATGTGGAAGAAGCCAGATATGGTGCCGCTCGTTTATGATCCCAGAATTCCCAAAGTCAGATGGGAAGCAGAGACGGGAGAATCTTGCAGAAGCTTGTAGGCTAGCCATCCTGGAGCACATAGTGTAGTGGCAAACAAGTGATGACCTGCCTCAAATGAGGTGGGAAATAAGGACCAGCACCCAAGGTTGTCCTCTTACCTTCACACAGTGCATGGTGGACGCGCGCGCGCGCGCACACACACACACACACACACACACACACATTTTACATAGGCACACACACAAAAATAAAGTCATACATTTTTTTGTTGGCCAGGCATGGTGGTGCACACCTTTAATACCAGCTCTTGGGAGGCAGAGGCAGGCAGATTTTTGTGAGTTCAAGGCCTGGTGTACATAGTGAGTTCCAGGACAGCCAGGGTTATGTAGAGAGACTCTGTCTCAAAAACAAAAATAAAAAAAAATTGCTTTACATTTATTTATGTATTTGTGTATCTGTGTCTGTGTACATGCATGAACACATACATGAGTACCATGGTACACATGTGAAGGTCAGAGGACAACTGTAGGAGTTATTTCTCTCTTTCCACCATGTGGGTCCTAGGGATCCAATTCAGGTCATCAGGCTTGGCAGCAAATGCCTTTACTCTGAACCATCAACCTGGCTCTATAATTTTTTTTAATACAGTGCTTGTTTTTCTTTGAAGGCTTAGGGGATGTATTTTGTGAATGAAAACCTCACTTGAGACAAGACAGCCTTTCATCATTTGAGTTTTCCAATGTATGAGGCACGGTTTTTTTTTTTCGTTTTTCTTTATTAAGAAATTTTCTACTCATTCCACATACTATCCACAGATCCCCCCCTCCTCCCACCCCCCAGCCCTTTTTCCCAAGCCACGCTGCATCCTTACATCCCCCAAATCGAGGTCTCCCATGGGGAGTCAGCAGAGCCCAGCACACTGAGCCTAGGCAGGTCCAAGCCCCTTCCTACTGCACCAAGGCTGTGCAAGGTGTTACACCACAGGCACTGGGTTCCAGAAGCCTGCCCATAGACCAGGGACAGATCCCGATCCCCCGGGGCAGGGTTTTTGTACAAGAAGACAAGAAACAAGAAAAAAAAATAGTCACTTTTGCCTATTTAATGTCACTATCAAATTTATATAAGATATCTAGCTTTAAAATCTCTTTTATTAGGCTTGTAAACTTAACTTTTAAATCTTGCTACTTTTTATAAGTAGAATGCTCTGATAGAATTTAATATTAACCTACAAGCAGGATAAATTCTCCAAACATTTACTAACTTAATGAAATTTTTAGATTTCAAACTATAACTAAAATGTAATTTATCTTTTTCTTCAAAATACTTCATGTATTCAACAAGCCAGTTTACAAATCTAATAAGCCAATATTCTTAGGTACTTACACTTTATTTACAAACCTAATAACTCAAAAGTTATAGATTCAATACCTCAGAATTCTGGAAAATTCAAACACAGTTTATAAACAGCACCAATCCAACTTTCACATGTCTCAAATTTAAATCTCAAATTTACCATCAATTAAATTTATTTAAGTATGTCAAGTCAAAATCACACGTCTAAATCCAACATTTGAGATGCCCCATCTGTCAAACAAAATACCCGTAAATTGCCAAGATGATTAAAATAACTTATTCATCTCAACGCAAAATGTTGAATTTTAGGTTAGTTCTTCACTCTTATTCAGCACCTGCATCGGATTGACTTACAGAGAAACTCAGCTAGAGTGGAAAACCATAAATGATTCCTCATACATAGTTAACATTTTAAGTTAGAGGATTGGAAACCATAAATATACATTAATTTTCCATCTGTATTCTTTCTTTGAGTATGAGACTGTTAATTAGAATTCCAAGATATCTTTGCTGCATAAGTCATTTTCAGGATGTCTGCTATACAATTTCCAGTTTGTATTGTGTCAAAATGGATCAGAAACTTTGAACCACTGCAAAGCAATATAAATTAATTAGATTAATAAATTATATATTTTTATTGCTCTCAGCAATCTTTCATAGTTGTCATATGTGGGTGTGTGCACGCGTGCAAGCTCACTCATGTACGTGTTGCTGGGAGTGGAACCCAGGGTCTTACATAGGCTAAACATGTATGTTCTTCCACTAAGGTACACTGCCAGCTTCTAAATTTCATTCACTTGATTTTTTAAAATTGAGATATTTGTTCATCTTAATGAGGTACAGTATGATAATTTAATATATGTACACAGTATGGTGTGACCAAATCAGGGTAAAGGCCCTTCTAGCTCCTCAACCATTAATCATTTCTGTGTTGAACTTTTCATGATCTCCTGGTTATTTTGGAATATGTCATAGATAGTTGTAAACAATAGTTACTTTTCAGTGCTATAGAAAAACAGAACCAATTCCTCCTATCTCTTCTTTTAGTTTAAGACTTTTTTTTTTAGCACTTTGACATTATCAAATCTTTCCAAATGATTCCTCCTGATTTTCATAGAAACCATAACTACTCTCCATACTCATATTTCATGGGCTGTGCCATATTTGATTAAGTTAGGTAACTGCTATAACAAACACATATAATACCTGAAGGTTTGGTCTCAAACAAACTGACTCTTGGTGTGTGTTATACTCAACTGGAGGGCACAGGAAATACCAACTAGAGAAGGGTCTATGAGCGGTGAGGATGGCCCTGAGTGTCCTGGGCACCAGTTAGTATAGTTCACAGAAGAAAGCAAGCATGGTGGTTTGGTTAGTGCTTGAACTAAATGGAGATAGTTTAAAAAGTCCTATTATAATTCATGTTTGAAGAAGTTGAGTTACACTGGGGCTGGAGAGATGGCTCAGTGGTTAAGCTGCTCTTCAGGAGAACCCAGGTTCTATTCCCCGCACACACGGGCAAGGCAGCTCACAACCTGCTGTTACTCCAGTCCCAGGGGATAGGACACCCTTTTCTGGATTCTGTGAGCACTGCCCGCACACGGTGCACAACTATGCTTGAAGACAAAGCACCCACACACAATAAATAGAAATTACCCATTGAAAAAAATGTAAGTTATATGTCCAATATGAAGTCTCTCCTTGAATCTGCATTGACTTTTTTTCTGTGTTTTGTTGTGCTGCAGTTTAGATTAAAAGGATCCCTTCAAGCCAGGCACACACCTTTAATCCCAGCACTCAGGAGGCAGAGTCAGGCAGATCTCTGTAAGTTCAAGGACAACTGGGTCTACAAAGAGAGTTCCAGGACAGCCAGGGCTGTTACACAGAGAAATCCTGTCTTGGAAACAAAATAAAATAAAACAAAACAAAATGATCCCTTCAAAGCAGTGGCTCTCAATCTGTGGGTCACGACCCCTTCAGAGGGGTCATCTAACACCATTGAAAAAAAATAGATATTTACATTACAATTCATAACATAACAAATTATAGTTATCAAGTAGCAATGAAAATAATTTTATGGTTGGGGCTCACCACAACACAAGGAACTGTACTAAAGGGTTGCAGTTAAACTAAAGGTTGAGAACCACTGCTTCAAAGGCTTATGTGTTGAAGTCTTGGTCTCCAACTGGTAGCACTCTTGAGAAGTAACTGGATCATATAGTGCTACCTTCACCCATGGACAATCAGGAAGTGGTGGGGCTTAGCTGAGGGACATAGGTTACCAAAGGTGTGTAAGAGTTTTTCTTGCCCTAGTCCCATCCTGTCTCCCTCTCTCTGCTTCTCAGAGCCATGAGATGAGCTGCCCAACCACACTCCACAGCTGAGATAATTCATTTTACCTCAGGCTCAGAGCAATGGAACTACCCAACCTTGAACTGAAACCTTTGCAACCATGTGACAAGAATGAACTACTCCTCCCTTAAGCTGCTTTTCTCGGTGGTCACAAGACTATCATCTCTCACTAATTGTTTTGTCCTCCTTAGGGTCCTGAAGCCTCTCAGGTTGGAAAAGTGTCTTTCTCGGGTATCCCGAATCTGGAAGGGCCCTCCTGACTGGGCAAAAATGCCATTTGTCTTCTCCTTCTACCAAAATAGAGCCACACATGTAACTACTACCATAAAGCTGAGTTGTGAAAACTGTGTCACGGAAAAAAAAAAATGTTTGAAATTACAAGGCGGATGTCATTGGCACTGTGAAACTCAACCATGAAGGTGATTATTTTATTAACACGGGAACAAGCGGTGAGCCAGGGTCGGGTGTTCTGTCCCTGCATTGTCAAGCCTGGAGACGCAGTGCAGCCAAGCGGTCTGTGGCGAGAACAAGAGCCGCTCTCTGCCTTCAGAGACCATGCTGTTCTCACAGTGCTTTTCTTGCTGTGGGACTCCTGTTGGTTTCTCTCCTAGAGGTTGAGGGCAGAGATGATAGTTCTCTCAGCGAGGTCCCTCGGGACTAGGAGTGGACTGGACTCTGGCCAGGGCCGCTTATTCTCAAAGAAATTAGAAGCCAGTGGAGTATTGCTTTGCTTATTCAGAAAGAGTAAGAACTAAAGTGGCATGTGACAGGGCAAGGAAGTTGCTTGTAACCCAGATACACTTTTATCTTTATTGATATATGGAGATTTAAAACGCGGTGGGCAAAGTAGAAGTGGTTGGTTGTAGAAAGGACACGGGGGAAGAATGAGACAGTGTGTGGTGGGTTTGTTTATGTGCAACAAGGACTCTTCAACCCCGTTTTCGTTCACAGCTGGTTTTCAAATTGAAGAAATTTAGAAGAGGGTTGGGGATGTTTATGAAAATCCACATCAACCTGGCATGGTGGCACCTACCTATATCCCAGCACTCAGGAGGTGGAGGCAGGAGGATCAGAATTTCAAGTTCATTCTTGGCTATAGAACCAGTCCAAGGCCAGCCTGGGCTACATGAGACCTTGTCTAAAATAAAACGAAGTAGAGATTTTAGAGGTTATACAGCATATAAAAGTATATTTTCTTATATAATAAACAGCCACAAACTCGCCATCCCATGGGGATAAACATCTCCCAGGGAAGCTCTGATGAGCCAGTATTAGTATCCACAAATGAAGGAAAGTGAAGCCACCAGGCCTGGTAAGAACTGGCCTCTCCCTTTTCCCTTTCCCTGCTAACCCTTCACCTTTCAATAGTTATCAAAACAGCAGGTAATGAGTGCAAGGGGAACACCCTAGGGGAGCAGAGAGCAGAGGCTTCACTCCCTTTCTTGTGAAGGCTTCCAGGCCTGAGGTGATGAAGGGCAGATTTCTCACCAAATGAAGTTGAGAACATTTTTTTTTTAAAGCATTTTGCCTTCTAATTGCTAGACCAAGACTGTGACTCAAAATGACTTAAACGGTGAAGAAAGCATTAGGTATGGAGCTAAGTTGGTAGTGAGCTTGTCTGGCATGCATGAAGCCCTAGATTCCAGCCCCAGCCACCATAGAGCCAGGTGTGGTAGTGCAAGACTATAATCTCAACACTTGGGAGGTAGAGGGATGAGAAATTCAAGGTCATTGTTGGCTACAAGTTTGACACCTGGAACTACAGGAGACCTTGTCTAAAGAAAAGAAGGAAAGAGAGAGAGAGAGAGAGAGAGAGAGAGAGAGAGAGAGAGAGAGACAGACAGTGAGACAGACAGACAGACAGACAGACACACACACATATATAGAGAATGAGAACTATATGGTGTGGCTATAGTTGTATGAGTTCATTCTTGATTGTTTTTAAGATTTATTTTTTAATTCTTTGTTTATGTGTATGTGTGCATATGGATAATGTGCACCTGAATGTAGGTGCCTGATGAGGTCAGAAGGCATCAGATCCCCTGGAGTTGGAGTTACAGGCACTTGTGAGCTGTCTGATGTGAGCGCTGGGAACTGAACTTGTGTCCTCTGCAAGAGCAGTAGGTGCTCTCAGCTATCAGGGCCTATTTTCAGCTCCTATTCGATTCCATTGGCCTACATGTGTGTTTGTGCCAACACCATGCAGTTTTTGTTACTATGCTTCTGTAGTATAGTTTCTATATCCCTGTAGTAGAATTTGTAGCATAATCAGGTTTTTTCATTCTTTTATCATCTTTCTCTTTAAGAATATTTTGGCTATTTGGGGTCTTTTGTGTTTCCATGGTGATTTTTGGGGCTGTTTTTTACTCCTATGAAGAACATTATTGAAAATTTGGTAGTGATTACATTGGCTCTATAGATTAATTTCCATAATATAGCCATTTTTCACACTACTAATTCTGTAAACCCATAATCATGGGAGGTGTTTCCATCTTCTAGTGTCTTCTTCAATTTCTTTCTTCAGGGTCAAGCTGGCTTTTTACTCCTGGGAACCATGATTGTCTCATACCACACACACACAGCATTAAACCAAATTCAAGGCACTGTCAATACTACAGCAGACTGTAATTGTTAGCTGCTAAGAAAGAAAAAAAAAATACTTCTTATGGTATACGAAGTGAATTCAAAAGTCCACGGTGAACAAAACACTGACATTTTAAATACAGGCAGGATTGGGATTGCCAACTTTTGCTTTTGCTTTGGTCTTTAATCTGTTTCAGCGTGACATCACCGATCTTTGGATTGTTGATATTTTGTTCATCATGAGACTTTGCAGGCATTTAAAAATATTTTGTTGGTGTCTGAGGGTTTTTTTCTTTCCTTTTTTTGTGCTCTGCTAAGATTTTTACTTGAAGCAAAAGCCATACTTACTTTACTCTACCTCCTCTGGGATATAGAGATTAAATAAACACATACATACATACAGAAAGGAGGGAAGAATGAACAGAAGAAAGGGAAGTGGAAGGAAGGAAGAAAAATCGTTCTGTTTGTTTTTGTTTACAATTGCAGATGGAAGGAATAGTCTGGCACACACTTCCCAAACAGCACTCCCTTCAAAGCCCTGGCTGGAAAACAGCAGTGATGGTCTAATTAATAGATCCAGGAAACACTGAAAAGGGAGATATAATCTCTTTGAGAAGACTGCAGTTTTTTGCTCGGGATGACAAAAGTCTACAATAAGCAGCTGAATTGGTGTTTCCCATGATGTTATTAAAGTATGAAGCAAAATTTGGTTGTGTTGATTTCCTCATTCCTGCATGTAGAGAAATTCCCTCTAAACCCTATAAAGTGTAAACAGAGATTTACAGTGCTGAGAGGCAATATGATACCTCTTAGTAGCACTCTGTCATTTTTCTCATCTTGCTTGATTTTCATATTACTTTTCACTCAGTCCTCAACACCACCTCGAGGACTGGGTAGGGGAAGTGTTGCCCTACTTTATGATCAAAGTGACAGTCTCAATTTCCTGACAAAGTTGATCTAAGTTCTATAAAAATTGCTATCGAATGGGAGCCAGCAGTCTGTTCTATGAACTTCAAGGACAGTCCCTTTCCTGGATGCAGTGCAGAGCGTTTCTGAAGACATGTGGAGAGAATCGTTGTAAGTGGCTACATTTGAGGGATTGTAGCTATAATCCGAGCTGGTTAGCAGCTGATCTCCCTGAGGCTATATCCAGTCTCCTAATGCTGTTTCATATTAAACAGGTTTGGGAGTGAGTCACTTGGCTGGCACACACTAGCAAAGTGATTGCTTCAGCCGGGCTTGGAAATTCTAGGTCCTCCCTGTGCCTGGGGGTAGCAAACTCAATGCAAACCTCAGCTATAATCTTGCAGTGCTCTGGGGCTGACTTAGCATTTCACTTATATAATTTCAGGCTTCATTTAGCATTCATCGTTTTCTCTTTCCATGCTTACATGATTCGGCACAGTGTTCTCTTACACTAACACCCTCAGTCTACACACATTTTCCTTTGTTTAGGCGATGTTGGAGTAGAAAGGCAGGCGAGCCCTACGCAGTTCACGTTCAATCAAAAAATGATCAGGAAGCTTCGGTAGCCCTGGTGGGCTGCTGCCTGACATGCAGGTGGGAATTAGAGGTGGTAAAATTTTAACAGCTTTGAGGAGAGAAGCTGGGCTTTCTGTGCCTCCCTGTCCAGGGCTCTCTGTAATTAGCTTGGGGGCTATCCTCCTCTGACCTCGCTGCTGAGAGCACCTGGCTTTCACCTGACTAGGAACAAATCAGGGCTTGACCTTTCATTTGCCTCCCATGTCCTATACACCTGACAGCACTTAAACATTTTATGATGTCATTTCATGTTGGATATCTATTTACTCTGACTCTGGGCATCTAGAGGGAGCGTGTCTTATTTTATAATCCCTCAAATGTTGGGCCACCTTTATTATGTGGCATCCAAGAGTGACGCATGATCCCAGTTGCAAAGTGTCTCCACGAGAGAATGGGCAGAAATTATGATTTAACACACACACACACACACACACACACACACACACACACACACACAGAGAGAGAGAGAGAGAGAGAGAGAGAGAGAGAGAGAGAGAGAGAGAGAATGCTAAATTTACTATTGTTTAAGCATATGGGTGTTTTGTGTGTATGTTGTCTGAGCACCACATGCATGCCTAGTGTTCACGGTGGCCAGATAAACCCCTGGAAATGGAATTACACACAGTTGTGAGCTGCCATGTGGGTGCTGGGAATCGAACCCTAGTCCTCTGGAAGAGCAGCCAGTACTCTTAACTGCTGAGCCATCTCTCTGTTTCTCTTCTGGCCTTTTAAACTGATTTGTCTGCTTAAGTCCGTTACGGACCCATCTGCTCCTAATTTTCTCACATCCCTACACCAGCTTCACCTACTCGCTCGCTCATCTTCCATCATCTGTGCTCTCCTCACCCTCTCCTCTCTGGCTCCAGTCCTTATTAGATGCTCTCCTTTGATTTCTTACAGTGCTCTTTTAAAATTCATTTTCCTAATCAGCACAGCAAAGCTCCAGAGTGGAATATATGGGCAGAAACTTCCTTCAGTGGTGGGGGTGTTTACAAAGGGGAACAGAGGCGATGGATCCATATGTGTTAATATTTTCATCTTGCTTATATTTATCTTTGACCCCTCCGCACCTAACCCTGAATTTAGCACACACCGAGCTTCCATTAAATGATCAGCTAGTGAAATTACACTGGTAGCTTTAGCCAGAACATGCCATTCAAGCTGCTCCCGTTGGTGGCACCCTCTTCAAGGGAAGATTGGCAGATCCATAGTTTCAGTCCTACAAACTGGTGGGATTTAGATAGAAATTTCTGAGTGTTTTTAGTCTGTAAGTAGAGGTGCCAGGTTCACCATAGCCACCGTCCAACAGACAGTAAGCAAATCCCTCTCCAGACTTCTGCCAGGTGCCCAGCTCTCAGACACCCCAGATGGCCTGGTGGATGAGGTGGGGAGAGCCTTGTGAATAGGGCCTGCTTTACACACTGATGTGCCACAGTTGTTTCCTGAGGCTTGGCGTAAGCTCCTCTCCTGCTCTGCCTCGGTGAGTGTCTTCTGTCTCACACGCCCGCACTCTTTTTACCCATCTCTTTGAGAGGGCTCTAACTGCAGTCCTCAAAACTGGGCTGAGGCTGTTGCATTTGTCTCAAATCTCTGTCTTGTTTTGTTGATCCCCTTCTGGACTCACCATTTCTCCTGTATTGTCTGGAATTTTTAACCCTGCATTACTATTCATTTTTATAGTTTCCTAGCAACCGTTTCCTTAACTCTTGCTGGCTGAAAACTTTTGACAGTTGTCTTTTTTGGGGGAAGGAGTAATGGGAGTTTTGCTATGTAGTCCAGGCTAGCCTGTTCAACTCGCAGTGTAGTCCAGGCTGGCCTCAAACTCATTATCTCTCTGCTTCAGCTCTAAGAGCACTGGGATTGCAGGAGTGCATCACCATCATGGGTAAAAATTATTTTTTCTTTATAAGATTCTGGACTTCAACTTTGAAGAGCCATGGTTTATAGAGAAGGAGGAAGAGGGAAAAAAAGAAGCAAGGAGATAATGGTCCCTGCTGTTCCAAAAGCAAAGTGTCCTTAATTGTGGCCAGAGCTTCCTGCAGAGAGTTGAAGTATTAATGTAGTGTGACGGCTAATCTTAGTTGTCAACTTGACATGCTCAGGAAGAGGAAACCTCAATTAAGAAATTGCTTCCGTCAGACTGGCCTGTATGCATGTGGGCAGTTTTGTTTTGGTTGCTAATCGATGTAGGAGGGCCCAGCTCACTGAGGACAGTGTCATCTTTAGGCATGCGTTGTGTAAGAAAGGTAGCTGACCACAAGCCTGGAAGCAAGCCAGGAAGCATCCTTCCTCTGTGGTCTCTGCTTCAGTTCCCGCCTCTAGTTTCCTGCCTTGACTTCCCTCGTGAGGGGCTGTAATCTGTAAGATGAAACAAACCCTTTCCTCCCCAAGCTGTTTTTGCTCAGTGTTTCATCACAGTAATAGAAGGTTTACTAGGACATATAGTTTGGTAAGAATATTGGATATAAGTGGCTTTTGATAGTTTGGCACTAGGATATATTCCAGTGGTCCAAATTCCAGTGGTCCAAATCAAATTAGAAGGTAATATACATCTTTAGCTCTATAAATACAAGCAGAGTTCATCTATAGGCATTTGACATGACTTTGTCCAGACTTAGTTGTCGTTAAATATTAGTCAGAGTCTGGCAGAAAAATCTCAAGATTATATAGATAATGTCAATATTAGTAATAGTGCTATTAGTGTTTCTTTTTTGTAGAACACCATTTATTATTTTTAGTATTTCACTTATAGATGAACTTTCATATTCTTGGGTGTTGCTATCTTTAAATGGATTGATAGAAGTTAGTGTTAAAATACTGGTTTAATAATTAAGTTCTAGCTGGGCAGTGGTGGCACATGCCTTTAATCCCAGCACTCACTCTGAGTTTGAGGCTAGCCTGGTGTACAGAGCAAGTTCCAGGACAGGCTCCAAAGCTACACAGAAAAATCCTGTCTCAAAAAAAAAAAAAAAAAAAAAGTAAGTTCTAAGGCAAGCCAGTGAAGGTAATTGGATAGAATACTCACAGATTAGCACTCGGAATGAGATCAGAGTAGTTTGTTTGCTTTCTTTTGTGCATGTGTGTTTGCCTCGCCCTCCACCCCGTGTGTGTGTGTGTGTGTGTGTGTGTGTGTGTGTGTGCAAGCCAGAGGTCAATCTTGGGTGTTGTCCTCCTTGTTTTTTTGAGGCAGGGTCTCTCCCTGAGTAGGTGTCTAGGGCTCACTGATTTGGCTAGGCCGCCTGGCCAGTGAGGTCCAGGGATCTTCCTGTTTTCATTTCCCAGGCTCTG
>CABHPP010106101.1:71873-93036 GCA_902168425.1 Peromyscus attwateri | reverse complement strand
AAAAAAAAAAAAAAAAAAAAAAAAAAAAAAAAAAAAAAAAAAAACTAACAGGCATCTAAGGAATAATATAATATAATATAATATAACGTAATATGATAAACCAAATAAATCCAAATAGGACAAAACAAAGAGAAGGAGAGGAGCCCAAGTAAAGACACAAGAAACAAATATAGACGTGGAAACTCTCTCAGAAATCTCATAAAAATGCAAAACCAGAAGCCACAATACATACACAAAGCCTGCAGGGCAAATAAATAAATAAATAAATAAATAAATAAATAAATAAATAAACTAAGTTAAATAAAAAGAAATGTGATAGGACATTATGAGACAAGAAACCTCCAATGATGCTCTTGAGTTCATTTTCTGTTGGCCATCTACTGTTGAGCACATGCTCTACCCTTAAGAGTAGTTTGCTTTACCAGTGAGACTCCCTTGGAGAAAACTAAATATTCCTTTGCAAGTGGTTATCAGTTAGAGATAGCTTCTGGGTTAGGGATGGAGGCCTGTGTCCACTTCTTCTTTCAGCTCTAGGATCCCATCTGGTGCAGACCTGTGAAGGCCCTGTGCATGCTGCCACAGTCTCTGTGAGTTTTTATTTGTTTGTTTGTTTGTTTTTTTGGTTTTTCGAGACAGGGTTTCTCTGTGTAGCTTTGGGCCTTTCCTGGAACTCACTTGGTAGCCCAGGCTGGCCTCGAACTCACAGAGATCCACCTGCCTCTGCCTCCTGAGTGCTGGGATTAAAGGCATGCGCCACCACCGCCTGGCTCTCTGTGAGTTTATATGTGCATCGGTCCTGCTATGTTTAGAAGGTCTTGTTTCCTTGGTGTTCTCCATCCCCTTTGGTGCTTATACTCTTCCTGCCTTCCTTGAGCCCAAAGGAGAGGACATCGATGGAGACATCTCATTTAGACCTCAGTATTCCAAGCTCTCTCACTCTCTGCATATTGTCTGGCTGTGGCTCTCTGCATTTCTTCCCATCTACTACAGGAACTGCTCTACTGGAGGATGCTTCTCTGATGATAGCTGAGCAAGGGACCGATCTATGAGTATAGCAGAATGTCATCAGGAGTCATTTTATTGCTACATTCCTTAGGCAGAATGGTACAATTTGGTGCTCCCGTGAGTGCCTGGGCTATTTACTCTCAGATTCTCTGTCACCCAAGCAGCATTGGGTATGAGCTCCATCTCATGGAGCGGGCCTTAAATCAAGTCAGAGATGGCTTGGTTACTCCTACAAGATGTGTGCCACCATAGCACTGGTGTGTCTTGCAGACAGGACACCATTATAGACGGAAAGGTTCTTGCCCGGGTTGGTTTTTACATTTCTATTTTGGTAGCATGCAAGGTACCTTCTCGTATCAAAGACACTAGAACACTGGGGTGAAGGCTTTGTGTGGGCACCAGCTCAACATCTGCAGGTTTAGTGAGTTGTGTCAATGTTGGCTTCAGCAATGGGGCCTTGCTGACAACTTGTGGAGAGCAGCTACAAATTTGTCTTGGCAGCAGCCTGGGTTGTTTGGAGTTTCCCAGGGGACCCCTTTGGCCAACAATTCGATTAGGTGTAATCCATTCCTGGTACTGAAGCTTCATTTGTTGACAAGGATGTACCGTTGGGGCCCCCAACCTACCCTATTATTTGGTAATTTCATTTGTATCACCTTCATACATACATATTTTAGGAAACCTCTACAGTATTTGGTTTCCATACTCAAATGGCCCTTAATTTTAGCCGTCTCTCTTTGTACTCCCTCCCTTGACCCCTCTCTTCTTTCCCTCTCCATTTGATCCTCCCATTCCAGACCATCCGACCAACCATCCTATTTCCCCTGCTTTCCTATCCATTCTATTTTCCCTTCCTAGGGAGATCGGTTCCTCCCCCTAGTCCCTTACTCTATACTACCTCCGTGGTTCTATGGATTGTAGCTTGCTTCTCTTTGATTTCACAGCTAGCATCCACATAAAAGCAAATACACATCACATTTGTCTTTCTGAGTCTGGAATACCTCACTCAGGATCCCCTTTTCTAATTCTAGCCATTTACCTACAAATTTTATTATTTCAATTTCAATGGCAGGATAATGCTCCATTGTGTAAATGTATCACATTTTCTTTATCTGTTCATCCGTGAATAGACTTCTAAGTTGTTTCCAATTTCTGGCTATGATGAATAGAGCAGCAATGAACATGGTTGAGAAAGTGTTTCTGTAGTAGGATGAAGCATCTTTTGGGTATATGCCCAAGAGTGGTATACCTGGATCTTGAGGAAGATATATTCCTATCTTCCTGAAGAACCACCACACTGATTTTCATAGTAGCTGTATGAGTTTGTACTCCCACCAGCAATGGATGAGTGTTCCCCTTACTCCTCACCCTTGCCAGCATGAGTTATCACTTCCTTTATTGATAATGGCCATTCTAATAGATGTAAGATAAAAACCTCAAAATAGTATTGATTTGTGTTTCCCTGATGATTAAGGATGCGGAACATTTCTTTAAGTGCTTCTCAATCATTTGAGTTTCCTCACTTGGGAATTCTCTGTTTAGATCTATATCCCTTTTTTAATTGGGTTATTTATTTTCTTGATATTTAGTTTTTGAGTTCTTTATCTATTTTGGATATCACCCTTCTATCAGATGTGTAGTTAGTAAGAATTGAATCCATTCTGTTAGTCTGTGTTTTTTTTAATTGGTAGTAATTTCAGTATATTATCAGTAAATTTATCAGATGATCTAGCAAGCTTACTTCTAGGTATTTATCCATAACTGAAATTAAATATCTCCAAAAGTTACTTACATTTCTATGTTCACTGTATTCACTGTTAATGGTTTGAGTGGAAAGCGTACCTCATAGGCTCATGCATTTGAAAACTTTGTTCCAGATGGTAGCACTGTCTGGGGGAGATGGTAAAATTAATGGGAGATGGAGTCTAGTTGCATAAAGTAAATCTCAGAGAGACCTGAGACTGTTGAGACTCAGACAACATGATTTTCCTATTTTTCAAGAATGAGGAACAGTATATACATATACAATATTTTCTCCTGTATTTTATTAATGTTTTTAGTTAGCACACAAGATAATGGGTTTCATGATGACATTTTCATACATACATATTCTTGTACTTTTCTCCAAATATTATAAATTTTTACCTATTTATCTATCAGTGGACATGGAGGTTTGCTTCCACATCTATTGTGAATAGCTATTGTAAATTTATTAGGCACTCATGACTGTGACCAACAGCATGAAACAGTGTAAAGAGAAAGGTTTATTTTCCCTCATAGTTTGAGGCTGTACTCTATCATAGGAAAGAAGTTATGACAATGGGAGAGATTCTGATCTGTGATGGCAAACATCTTCACCCTCTCTCCATCACAGATGGGACAAAATGTGAGGCTAAAAAAAATAAACCTGAAACCTTGATCTTCCCTCAGATATCTGTTTTATGCAGCTAGACCCCATGTCCCATAAATTCTACCACCTTCCCAAGACAGTGCCACCATCTGGAGACATAGTATCCAAACACATGTGCCTATGAGGTACATTTTCCATTCAAACCCTACCAGTGAATAGAATGAACATAGAAATGTAAGTAACTTTTGGAGACATTTAATTTCAGTTATGGATAAATACCTAGAAATAAGCTTCTTAGATCATTTGATAAGTTTACTGATAATATACTCAAAATGCTTCACATTATTTTCCATAATGGCTGCACCAATTTCCTTTTGTACCAACATAGTGTAAGTGTTCTAATGTCTCTACAACCTTACCAATACTTACCATTATTTGGGTTTTGTTTTATGATAGCCATCCTTAAAGTATGATGTGCCTATCTCCCTGAATATCATTCTTTCATGAAAATACCTCATCTTGACTTAAAAATAGGAGATAATACCCCTTGTAACTTTGCTTGGCATTTCCATGATGATTAGCGGCATGAAAAAATTTTATATGCTTTATAACATTTAAATGTGTTGTTTGGAGAAAATTACTTTGCTCCTTATCTCAAGTTATTTGTGAGCTTTGTGTAGTTTTGCTATAGATGTAAATTCTTTTTTTTTCTTTTCTTTTTTTTTTCTTTTTTTTTTTTTTTTTGGTTCTTTTGAGACAGGGTTTCTCTGTGTAACAGTCCTGGCTGTCCTGCTGTCCTGGAACTCACTTTGTAGACCAAGCTGGCCGTGAACTCACAGAGATCCGCCTGCCTCTGTCTCCCAAGTGCTGGGATTAAAGGCGTGCGCCACCACCGCCCGGCTAGATGTAATTCTTACTACACAGGTGGCTTGTAATATTTTCTCCTATTACACAAATTACTTTTCCAGTTTGTTCATTGTTTTCCTTTCTGCACAAAAACTTTTAGGTTCACTTGTTGGCTTTTGCTTTGCCTGTTATTATATTAAGGAAACCACAGCCAAGACCAACCGGGTGAAGTGTTGTTGTTGTTGTTGCTGTTTTTGCTGGCCATCTTATATCCTCAGATGTTATGTTTAAGCCTTTAATCTATTTTGAGTTGTGTTTTATGTATGCTCTAAGGTGTAATTTCATTCTCTGTGTGGCTACAAGATTTCCCCAACACCATTTATTAAATACACTGCCCTTTTTCCATCGTGCATTCTCAGCATTTTTTAGAGATAAGTTAAATAGATATGTATGGTTTATTTCTGTTCCATTCTATGCATCTACCTTTGTAAGAGTACCATACTGTTCTTTAAAAGTTACTGTGTCTGCAAAGTAACTGCGATATGTGCTACCTTCATAATTCTCTTCATTATAAATATTGTTTTACTTGTTAGTAGTTCCATATGAATGTTTGTATTGTTTATTGTTTATTTCTACAAATAATGTCACTAGAACTTTCATAGGGACTGCTTTGAATCTGTATTTAACTTTGGGTAAAATGAACACTTGAACAATATTAAGTCTGTTGACACATAATCAAAGATTCATTTGCGTTTATTTATTTTACATACTTCCTTTCATCAGTGTTTTATCCTTTCAGTGACTAATCCTTTTGCCTCCTTTATTAAGTTTATTCTTAACTTTTTTCTTGTTTTTAATAATGTTGTATATGTTATTTTTTTTATTTTCCTGCTCATAAAGTTAATTGTCAGTGGGCAGAAATTCAACAATTGTTGTATGTTGATGTTATATCTCACCTGATTCATGTATTAAAACCCTTTATTTTAAGCTAAATACACACTTCATCGTCTCAGTACCATAGTTTCTACAAGAGTCTAGGAATCCGATGGGCATTTTAAGGATAAGATATTATATGATACAAGCCATGTGAAACAAAATTTACACTAATATCCAGGCTTATAAGCAAATGATATGGTGTGGGATAGGGAGATTCGCTCCTGCAGTGTAAGGGAAGAAAGGGCAAAGAGATGGTCAGAGTACTATAGCACCATGATTCTTAAGTAATTCTTCCCTCATTCCCCTCAGCTTCCTCTTTCACTGAAATGGATGAGGCAAATCAGAGGGACTCTATCTAGTATCCAGGATGCTTGTGTTAGTCAAGAGTCTCCCTTTCTTTCTCCTTTGCAAAATCAGGGTAAATTATGAAGATGAGGGGGGGGAAGACAAGGGCTTATTTCTTGCAGAATTGCAATCCCAGTGAAAGTCTCAAATATCACCCTTATACAAAACAGAAGAACTAAATGTGCAAGAGATGACAGCTAATGTTGTGAGCTACCTTGTGAATGTACTGGGACTCTGAGGAGATACTTAGAAAGCATCCTCAACTGTTCATTGTCTAATACTTCATATTCAAGTTTCTTTTCATTTCTGTGTCCAACCTACCTGAAACCTTTTCCCTGTAATGTCCTCATATCAGTAAGCAAAATCTAGATTTGTGTTTTTGTTTTTTATTTTTATTTATGTGTATGTGTGTGAGAATTATGCCGAGTGTTTTTAGGTGTCCATGAAGACCATAAGAGGCACTGGATTCCCCTGGAGCTGGAATTACAAGAGGTTGTAGGTGTTGGGACCTGAACCTGGGTCCTCTGGAAGAACTGTGAACCCTGAGACAACTCTCTAACCCTAATGTGTGCTTTTCTAATTAGAGTTTCTACATTGTTTTCTACAGAACACAAAAGAAAGGACATTTGTGACTGATTTCTACCAAGGCTTGAGGCCCCATGGATGCTAGGTCCATCTTAGAGGCCCAGGTCATTTATCTTAATTCCAATACCATATTTTTTCCTTGAATCACTAGTCACTGAATCATTTCTGCCATTTTCTTTCTATAAATTCACCCAAAATGTGGCATCTCTGATAGTTTATTAAAGATGAATAACTCAAATTGTTGCCCCACCCCAGGTAATAAAAGACCAGATTAAAGAGTTAGTTTTACATATTAAATGAAAATGATATCTTTCCAAAGAAGGACTACACTATAAGAAGAAATCACATATGTAGAAACACTTACAATCAGCCTAGCTGACATTTCTAATGTATTAGTGCAAACAAAATTATATCTATAAAGAAGTCCATCAGACTGTGTTAGGCTACTACCCAAGTTCTGAAAATCCAACTTCTCTGCCATATTAGGAATGTCCTGTGGTTCTAAAAATGAACTATTGATCTTAGATTTTAATTTAGATTAGTTCTTCACTTAAAAGTGAAATAAATGGCAGTGCTCACATGTTATGTTACCAAAGCAGCAGTTATTGTAAGAAAAACAGCCATCTGAACTTCCATTTTAATCCAGTCCCTTCATACACTTGCAAGCAGTATTGGAAATAACAGTATCACCTGCCTGTGAAAAGTTGTTTTGAGTTGCATGTCAAAAGTTGAAGAGAAATTAGAAAAACAACTTGTGGTTTTCAAAGACCAATGGTGACAGATGGGCAGTAGCTTTTATTTTATCTGTGAGCAACTGTTGTTTGCAAGGATTTTTTTCTCTTACTTTTGAGAAAGAGAGTAAAGGTGTAACTGGAAAAATAAACTAAGATGTTTCTGAGCTAAATTTACAGAATTTAAGAAGTTGGGAACAGAGCAATTACATGATTTTTGGTGACTTCCAAAAAGTGAATTCTTGAGCACGTTCATGGGGAAAAGACAAATACCATTAAAAAAAAAAAAAGCTAAAGAAGAGATAGGCTTGCATTTACCACAGAAGCTATGTATTTAGTCCTAAAGGCATTTTACATATGAACTTTTCAGGTCACCCTGAAGATTTCATTATATTGGTCCTGGAGACAAAAATATGTCTCTACAAAGACAAAGACAGACCTACATCTCTAGGGTAAGGACTGTGAGGCCTCCCTTAAGCTCCATAAAACATATCTTGAGCCATTTTTCCTGACATCTGTACATAAAACATTATAATATAAATTGCATCTGGGTGTTTTGTCTGAAGTTCTATTTCACTGTTTAATAATTAAAAGCTGGAAACCTCTCCATAGCTTTATTACATCCTTTAACAAGAATAAATTATGTTGATATAGCATCTTTCTCCCTAACAGTGGAAGCCTTTGGCTCATTCTACAAAAATGAGTTTAGTGATTAATAAATCATATCCTGTGGGCCTCGAGTCCATGTTTGAAGCTTTTATTGAAACAATGTTACATATTCAGACCTGCCATTATCCACATATTTACGTGTATAAATTTACCGCAGGTGCCTCTTTTTGTTGTCTATAAGATGGGGTTGACAAAAGTCCCTGCTACACAGGGTTCTTGCAAGAATTAGGTGAGTTACTATGGCTATAATGCTCAGACTAGAGGCTGACACACAGATGACACTGTAGGCATCGGCTTCTGTTTATAGATGGTCTTCTGTGCATGTTTGTCAGAAAAGTCTATTGGCATCATGTAAAAGAAAATTTCTTTTTAAAAAGGCCCTTCCTAGAAGAACAAAAATATGTCGATAGCTACAAATTCTTTCTCATTGCTTCGGGGGCCTCGGATATTTCCTAGAGCCCCAAAGGGAAGTAGATCTTAGTATGTCTGGCCTCTTCTCACAGTGCAGGTCTCAATTCATGTATCACAGCCTCAATGAACAGTCCCCCAGCCACTCTGGAGACAGAGACCCCTAACTTTTACCCTATCTTCAGCCTGGTATCTCCTGGACTGTCTTCCCATTTCTCACTGACTGAGAATTAATTCATTTTAGTGGTTTATTCATTAGTATCTGGTTCCCTGGACAGGGGTAGGGGAGTGGGGTGGGCAGAGAAGAATCTTGATGAGAAAAAGGATCAGTTTTGTCTTCGGCCTAATATACAGCAAGTGTCCAATGCCTACTTATGGGAGGAAATAAAATCACAATTATGAGAAGAAGATTTCAATGAGAACATGCATTGCTACTTTAAACAGTCTGTAATGGAAACATGGAGGAGGGCTTGGGCTTGTGACTGAGGAGACTCAGGTAGAGGTTATGTACAGCCAAGCTAAGATATCAGCCTGAATTAGGTTTTTGTTCCTGTAATTAAAAAAAAAAAGGGGGGGACCCAAATCAATTTAAGGTAGGACAGGGTTTATTTGGCTTAGAGAAGATTACAGACACCACCATCAGGGGAAGCCCAGGCAGGAACTGAAGGCAAGAAACTGGAGACAGGAACTGGGGACCATGTAGGGACCATGGAGGAGTGATGCTTTCCAGCTTGCTCTCCATGATTGCTCACTCAGCTTGCTTTCTTACAAGCCAAAGACCATGTGCCCAAAGGTGGCAGAGCTCCTAGTGGTCTGGCCCCTCCCACATCAATCATTAATCAAAAAAATGCCCCACAGATAGGCCCACAGACCAGTCTCATGGAGGTCATTTTCAACTGAGGTTCCCTCTTCCCAGGTGACTGTAGTTTGTGTCAAATTGACAAAATAAACTATCCAGCACAATTGCACCCTTGTCATCTGGATGCGTAGCTGTCACACTATTAAACTACAAAATTCCCTTTGTTAATTCCCAAATCTCATGTCAATATCACAATATAAAACATAGTAACACTTTCAAAGTACCACAGTTCTTAAAAATCCAAACATTTTGAAGTTCAAAGTATCTTTGAAATATCTGAAGTCTTGGAAACAAATTAACTGCTTTATTACTTCAAGAGGGAAGAAAGTGCATAAAAGCAATCTCACTTCAGGGATGGAAAGATGTTAGCAGTTGAGAGTGTTGACTATTCTTCCAGAGGACCTGTGTTCAATACCCAGAATTCACATTCTGACCCCCACCATCTGTAACTCCAGTTCCTGGAGAGCCGACATCCTATTCTGGCCTCCTCGGGTTCCAGGTACACATACATAACACTGACATACACCCAGGCAAAATACCCATGCATACAAAGTAATAAAATATCTTTAAAAACAACCACACTTAAGCAAAATCAAAGTCCATCAATGTACCTACAAATCTTGTAGCTGAACGGTCTAACATCTAGGGATCAGTCATGATCTTCTGTGCTCCAAAGGGCTTGGATAGTTCCACTTTTCCTGGCTCTGCCATCTACAACTCACAGAGCTTATTTCATGGGCTCAGGTCAGTTCCATTCCACATGTGCTACTGTTATTAGTGGTCATCTCATCATCCTACTATGCCCAATGATCTGTGGTCTCCACTGTAACTAAGGCTGCTCCATCACCAGTGGTCTCTCCTGACCTCTCCCTATGATAAGCCTCTGTTACTCTCCATGACCTCTTCAATCATATAACCTTCGTGCTATCAAAACTAGTACTGTGTGGAGACAGTTACAAATTGCATATTTGTTTGACAGTTTAAGATGCATCTTTGACTCCCTTCTGGATTACACCTTCTATGTGCTGACTACGGGAAATACTTCTCTGATGATTCCATCTCTGTGAAGCTGGTCCCTAATTAATCACAGCTAATTCTTCATCCCCAGCTAACTGGCACTGATTGTTCCAGTAAAGCCAGGTTTTACTTCTGCAGATTCTTAATCCAACATTTTGCATAAATGGCACTGAAAGAGTCTTTGCTTCCCTCTGAAACCTTACAAGCTAAACCTGCAGTTGTTCAGCCTATCTGTCATGTTCCCCTAACATCTTGTTAAGCTCTAAGCACTCAATGGCCTTTTCTAGCCAAAAGCTCCAAATTCTTCCACAAGCCTCCTTGAAAATATCGTCAGATTGGTTATGGCAATACCTGACTCTCCTGTGCCAATTTATGTTCAAGTTCACCTTGTGTTGCTATGATAAACACCATGACAAAGAGCAAATGAGGGAGAAGTTGGTTGATTTCACCTTGCAGTTTACAGTCCATTATGAAGGAGAGTCAAGGCAGGAACTCCAGGCAGAAACTTGGAGGCAGGAACTGAAGAATCGTGGAGGAGCATTGCTTACTAACTTCCTACCCTTAGCTTATACAACTCAGGACCATGTGTCCAGGGATGGAACTGTTCACAGTGGGATGGGCCCTCCAACATCATCAATCAAGACCATGTCTTAAGGGAATACTCACAAGCCCATCTGGAGGAGGCAGTCCCTCAATTGAGGTTCCTTCTTCCCAGATGACTCTAGTTTATATCACATGGACAAAAACTGAAGATCACAATACCTCCTAAAGGAGCAAACGTAATGGAAGAGAGATGGGAAAGAGGGGCAGAATCACAGAGAGGAAGATACCTTTATCAAGTTACAAATTCACCTAATCACATGTGAACTAAAGCAGTGACTCATTAAGAACATGGTGATTGTCTTGAAGAATCTAAAACGTAACTCCGAACTTCTCACTCTCAGATCTCTGTAACTACTGTCCTGCAAACTGTCTGGAATAGTTGAAGAAACATGATTCACAAGAGGATAAGCTTTATGTCATATCCACCCATTTTTTTGTGACTTCAGTTTTCTGGGCTTACCTAGATGAGAACCTGCTGAACACAATGTAGGAAATCTCTAGTCTCTGTCTAACTAAAACACTAATTCATTCACTCCAAAAGTGAAACACAGCGTAATAGATCAGCTAGGGATTTAAAGTTGTCAGGAGTTGACTTAACTTTTGATGGGAGAAAACCTCACTAGAGTTTGCCCCCCTGCTGATGTGTTCAGCACTAAAATTTAATTCTCCACATTGATTTCCCACTCTCAAGCACTGGCAAAAGGTTGCTGCTCTACCAAATACATTCTCTTGCTGTCTTCACACTAAGTTTAATAGAGATTCAGAGGCGCAAGATTACCAACTGAACCCTGACATGGCTTTTCTCATCAAAATCTTACTCTGATTTCATCCAGTGATTTTTCCTAGTGTAGAAACAAACCAAAATTTATTTTAGTAAAATAAATAAAAAAACACTGTATTTCTGGGAACCTTAGAGACCACGGGGAGGAAATTAACCCTGGCTCTTATGAGTCTTGTGTCCTGAGCCTTCATGGCTAAGAGCAGATCTCTGTTCCCATGTGGAGCGAACTCCTTCTAATGATCTAACAAAAGTTATCTCTAGTTCCTGTGGAAGTCTCCTGACATTCCTGCCTGAAAATTTGCCTGAGCAACAGTAATAAAAGTGTGTTAAGCTCTTGTGTTGCTTTGGTTTACAAATCTCTTTTACAAATACTCCTGTGCCTTTACGTGTTTTCTACACCCTGCCCATAACACCCTTGAGCATACACGACTGTACAATGGATAATTTTATTTATCCCAGCTCCAATCTAAGCTTTACTTGAGGGTGGAAACCAAGTAAGCATGACCTGTGCTCAAGCCCTTGGTTAGTTTTACAGAAATGAATTGAATGTAAAATGTATGTCGCCGACTATTTCTATTTATTTAGACCTTAAAAGCCCTGGAACCTGACTGTAGATCGGCCCGTCATAAGACTTTAATTCCTTTCTCTGAAAAGTGGAAATAAAAATGCCCTTACAGAGAAGCACAATAGGGAATTTTTAAGTCAGAATTAAATCCCAGTTCTTGGACGAGGAAGCCAGGCCTGATGCACAGACATTTCTCCAAACTTGAAATGATACAATAGCCGTGTCTAACTTTCAGGTGGAACTAACAATTTACAACCACTTTTCCATTTGGGTTTTCACAATAGCGCACGAAGAAGGCAGAGCAGACACTATCATTTCTGCTTTGAAATCACACGCTTAGTCTTAATATAGATAAGTGACTTGTTTCAGTTCCAACCAGGTATCAGGGCAGAGGCAACCAACCTTCCAAACCTCTCCATTTTTTCTAAAGTAGATTCTTCTACACCATAAGCTTTCCCTTTTAGTTGTTTCTTTTTTACTGTGTGTGTCAGTGGCAAGGGGCGAAGGGGTAATGCTCGTGTGTGTGTGTGTGTGTGTGTGTGTGTGTGTGTGTGTGTGTGCCAGCCAGAAGACCTCAGGTGCTCTCCTCTAGCCGTCTCTGCCTTGTTCTGTAAGACAAGGGGTTTTACTAAAATCTGGAGCTTTCTGGGTTGCTTTTGACTAGGCCAGCAGCAAATAAACCGCAGTTATCTTCACCCCGTAAATGCTGGACTTACAGGTATATGTGACCACACTAGTTTTACATAGGTTCCTGGGATCCAAACACAGGTCCTCACACCGGCAAAGCAAGTGTTCTTACCCACCCCACGCTCCCCCAGCAATCTCCCCTCCCTCTCGAAAACTTTCTTAAAGCTGGGGTTTTCACATCCGCAAACATACAATTACCTGGAATCCTGTTGCTATGTGAATTCTGATTCAGCTTGTCTAAGGTGGGCCTGCAGTTCTGTTTCTCTAACAAACTCAGATGAAGTTGTTGGTCCTCGGGCTACAATTCGGATAGTAAGAGGGCAGGGGCTATGGCTAATCCACCTTTCCATCCTTACTGCTTGGTACGTGGTGGATGCTTAACGTGTATGTACTGACTCAATGAAAGAACAACCACGCTTGGCCCACTTTTCCATCTCTAGTGCTGAGCATATGGAAAAAGCATTCGGGAAGTAAGTAGTGAATTCATGAACTAATTAGCAGTCAATGAAAGCACTGGCTACACAGACCTGCATGCAACCACATTCTGCAAAAATAGAGAACTTGTAGAACAAGAGAGTCCTTGGGACACACGCCAGAGTTTGCCCGAATTAACTACTGAGTCCCTAGTAACACAATTTCTTCATGCAGTCACATCCTTCAGAGTGAACTCTTGATCTCATAAGCACAATGATGACTTCTTCCCCAAGTGGTTTTATGTTTGGAGACTTTGCCTCCCAATACTCCTTTGCCACAGTCAAGTGAAATAAGCCAATTTCAGCATATTATTTCTTGCTCTGAGGAAAGAAGGCTGGGTTGGTGCAGTCTGTCTTACATTGCAGAAATCACAGCCCAGGCTTTCTACCTCCTAGCCCAGGTCTGAACCTTGAGCTGATTTTCAAGGACGTGTTCATACACTCCACCTCCTGCATAATACTGTAGCCTTGCTATATGGTAGGTGGGGGCTGTGCTTCAGACAAAATATTTGCTGTTCTGAATAAGTCATGAGATAAAAGGCTTTATTAAGAGTAAGGAGATGAACACAACAGAACTTCGTGAAAGTTCTCTCAACAGGGCTGGGGGTGAACCTTGGTGTTAGACTCTTGCCCTGCATAATGTAAGGTCTTTGGTTCAGCCCCCAGTGCTGCAAATGAAGAAACAAGCAAATGTTTTGTAAACAGTTGGTTAGAAATAGAACAATATGGGGCTGGAGAGACGGCTCTGAGGTTAAGAGCATTGACTGCTCTTCCAAAGGACCTGGGTTCAATTCCCATCACCCACATGGCAGCTCACAACTGTTTATAACTCCAGTTCCAAGGGACCCTACCCCCTCACACAGACATACATGCAGGCAAAACACTAATGTTCATAAAATAAAAATAAATAATTTTTAAAAAAAAATAAATAGAACAATACAATCTACATTAAACCATGTTCCAGCAATCCCACCTCACACAGTGTAAGATGCTATGGCACTGGCCAGCCTGGGCTACCAAGTGAGTTCTAGGAAAGGCGCAAAGCTACACAGAGAAACCCTGTCTCGAAAAACCAAAAAAAAAAAAAAATCTGCCAGGAAAAGCACGAAATCATCTGGCATTTATAAATTAACCTATGAAATGCTATGTTTGCACACTCTAGAAACAATTAATTCTTCAGCTGTGGAGTTAAAGGAGAGGAAATAAAAATATCACCAGAAAGAAACTGAAGGGCATTCCTTTTCACTTCTTTTAAAGATTTATTTACTTTTATGAGTAGGGGGCATCTGTGCATCACATGCATGTCTGGTGCCAGCAGAGGCTAAAAAAAAAAAAAGGTGTTAGACTCTCTGCAACTGGAGTTACAGATGGTTGTGAGCCACCGTGGGAGTGCTGGGAATTGAACCAGGGTCCTCTGAAAGCACAGCCACTGCTCTTAAGCACTAAGCTTTCTCCAGCTCTGCATTCCCTTTCTTTACAAATGAACGCAGTGGGAGGCTGCACCTTGTTTGGCAATCTCTGCAGCCTTCATCTTACCCACTGTGGACCACTCAATGAATGGCCACTTCATTGTTTAGATATTTCCAGGTCTTAATTGAGGAAGATGCTTTAGAATTAATAATCCAAGTAGGTCATTATAAAGTGGAAGAAGGAACTGCTTCAACTGGGAGCTGAGATGGTTTAATTCCTAGTTAGCCAATGTCGTTGGACAGCCATTGGCTCCATGTCAAGGCTTGTGCTTCTCCAAGTTGACTTTGCCACCAGTAATTTGCTTCTCTTTTACTGGCAAAATGGCTCTGGGTCCCTCCCATATTTATTGCCCTGCATAAGCGGTCCCAATGGAAAGATGGCATCTCCTTAAAAATGTCCCAAAATTTGGGACTAGAGATAAACCTCAGTTCATACGGTGTTTGAATAGCATGCAAAAACAACCCTAGGTTCAATCCCCACTGTATCCAACCAGATGTACTGGTGCACCTGTCCATTCAGCACTTGGGAAGAGGAGGCAAGAAAGGAGAAGTTCAAGGTCAGGGCCAGCTAGATGACTCATCCAGTCAAGGTATTTACCAAGGGACCTGACGGTCTGATTCAATCTCTAGAAGCCACTTAAAGGAGGAAGAAGAACTAATCCACAAAATTGTTCTCTGAACCTCTACATGTAAACCACAGCAGGCACATGCCTGCATTCATGTCATAGCCACACATCATCGTCACCATCATCATCATCATCATAACTAAAATTTTTCTTTAAGGAAATCCAAAGGCAGCCTTAGCTACACAGTGAGTTCCAATGTGAACCTGGCTTTTATGAGTTGATCACATGTTAGAACCCAATCAATCACAATGGCCCCCAATAGCCAGGTCCCTTGGATCACAACTGCAAAGAATTCAATTAAATATAAACAGGGTAGTTCTGAAAAAAAGAAGCCTGGCAGCTACTACTAAAACTAAAACAGAAAGGTAAGTAGACAAATGCGGGGTCCACTTCTCATTCTGATCTCATGTTTTGCCTAAACTCTAGTCAGTGGATCTGTCGTTTCTGAACCCCAGTCCTAACATGAGAGCCTGGATTCTATTTTAGTGACCTGCCTGAGCACATCAGTAGCAGAAGCTAGAAGTCTTTCTTGATTTATTTTTGCCAGGAGTTGTATTTTTCTGTTTTATCATCAGGAACACCTACAAATATGTGTTCATCTTTCCTCTGTGTTTAGTTGAAACAACTAGGGTTCAGATTTGGTTAGCTTCCCCAAGAACACAAGAGTAATATAAGAACCTGGATACAGAAGTATTTGATTTCACAGTCCAAGCCATTAATCACTAGGCTGTGTTTCAAGGTTATATTGTCACGGATTTGCCTACAATTAATGCTTGCCTGTTTGAGCACAAATCACCTGACGCCCTCTGACCTCAGCATCCTTTTCTGTGAAGTGAGAAAGATGATCCCTTCCCAATCTGCTTATCTCATTTCATGGTGCTATTGTGAGGGTTTAATGAGGCAATAGACATATACAAGTAGCATGATGATCCTAATTATTCTTCACATAATCAAGGAAAGTTGCAGAAAGACACTGATAGGTATGAAATAGAAACTCATGCCCCATATCAGTTCGCAGAGCTAGTCACTTCTAGCCCTATGGAAAAGGGAACCATTTTCTGCTAACTCTCCCAGTCATCTGAGGTACCCTGGATTCAAAATACTTTATCCCTATTAGAGCAAAGCTTCATAGTATGCCCTAAGAACATCCTGGTATCCAGCCAGTTCAGATCCTGCTCTATACAGCTGATGGCTACCTCTAGAAGGACATATCCCTATTCTCTGAGTCATTGTTTCCTACCCAAGGCACCATGGCATGTGGTAACTATGGCATCTCTCTCTCTCTCTCTCTCTCTCTCTCTCTCACACACACACACACACACACACACACACACACACACACACTTTATTATTATCCTTTTGGCATTTACACAGATTGTACCCTTGGCACTAGAATGAAGTCATTATCTCTATTAATCAGAATAAACAAGTAACAGAAAGCATGCTATCAGGCTACTCTTTGTACCTGCTTGATACAATTTTTTTAAAAAGGAAGTAGGATGTTGATATATAAAGACATAAAAGAAATTTGAACACGCCTCTGTTTCTCTCTCTAAGACCCACTCCAAACATCAATAACAATATGCCTTCCTCTTAAGGAGTTATTTATTCTAATACCCTTAGCAGTTACACTTGAGAGTCAGTAATTGGGGTGAAAACAATTTGGAAATTCCCCTTTAAGTGAACAAAATGTTTGGCACTTCTATTCAGTTCTTCATGAAAGAGGTGACTGGGAAAAGTCAAAGAGGAAAACGGGATTCTAAATATCTACATCATTCATGTGCTGAGCTGGCTCTTCTGAGAACGCATTTCCTGCTTGGTACCCGAGATGATCCTTTCTCTTAGAGCAACCCCTCAAAAGAGTTTCTTCTTAGGGTTGGGAAGATGTCTCAGTAGAGAGAATGATTGCCACACAAGTGTGAGGAACTGAGTTTAGATTCCCAACACCCATGTTAAAAAAAAAAATTAGGTCACAGGCTGCACAACACTAAGAAATGTTGCTGTCTCCTGTAAATTATCTTCTTGTAGCATGAACCACCAAGACAAAGGTCAAGTTTCAAGGCTTTTGGAATCATATCTGTCATTTAGAAACTGTGTGAATGATGCAGGCATGATACTTAGGCTTCATCTAAGCGAGAGGGGTAATGATGATTTTTCTGAACTTGTTTTAGGACAGTTTTGAGATGCAAAGGAGACACTGAATGGGGGGATCCATTTTCCATTTATCAATCAGGACCCAGCATTGAAAACGTCTTCTCCATTCTTTCCCTCTCCCTTGGGAAAGCAGCACTGTGAACTCACTCTTAGAGCCATTTCTGATAAGAACTCTGTGCACCAATCAACCTGGAAAAACCTGAAGATAACATGACAGACCTGCTATGGTCTAAATACCATTTCACTTATTTTATCATCGGGGAATGCTCTGTTTTATTTTACTTATTTAAATACATATTAGATGGTTCTATAGATTTGCAATCTAGTGGTCCTTGTGCAGGCAAAACTCCCATTAACTTTAATAAAAGTTTAAGTATGAAATATTGTTAGAAGACATCTGATATTTTATTCATACTGCTGATGGTTATTTAAATGTTTTAATTACTCCACTGGTGCCCTACAGCAGAGAAAGGAAAAAACCTAATTTGCTCTTCAAAATAAAATACTATTCAGATATTAAGTGAAGCTAGTAAGCAGTAAAGAATAAACTCACCAAAAGATTTTTCCCCATATATCATTACTTTTACATGTGAAAGCTATTTTGTGAAAAAAAAATAACACTGAAAATGAGAATTAAGGAAAGATTGTTTGGATCTAGCTGATTTGGCTGCAGTCATTACAATTTTTAAGACTTCTATCGCAGCAAAATAAAAATGATTATCCCAACCTCAAATTACTATCTGTAAACTACAGTTGATTTTATAATGGTGTCTTAGTTATAGTTTCCATTGCTGCGATGAAATACCATGACCAAAAAACAAGTTGGGGAGGAAAGGGTTTATTTGCCTTACACTTCAGCATTGCTGTTCATCATTGAGGGAAGTCAGGACAGGAACTCAAACAGGGCAGGATCCCAAAAGCAGGAACTGATGCAGAGGCCATGGAGGGGAGCCGCCCACCTTCTTATAGAGCCCAGGGATGGTACCACCCACCATGGACTGGGCCCTCCCCAATTGATCACTAAATGAGAAAATGCCTTACAGTTGGATCTCAAGAAGGCATGTCCTCAGCTGAGGCTCCTTCCTTTGATGACTCCAGCTTCTGTGTCAAGTTGACACATGAAACCAGCCAGGACAAACGGTTTATCTTTATCCCATAGATTATTTTTTGCAGCTTTAGTTACTGATGTTTTTCAGCTGAGCAGATTTGAGAGAGTTATACTTATGGCTCAAATATCCAATCTAAATTTGATTCAGTGATAGCAATAAATGGATGACTGATTTTTTTTCCATAGGAGTGATAGAATTCAGAGAGTCCTGTCAATCAGACAGTGCACTGGTTGTCTACCCCCAAATAATAAAGTTTTGTACCAAGAGACAGTATCATCTTCTTCCTTTAGATAATAATCTTCATTTCTAGCTGGTATAAGAAATTCATCTTCAATAATTGATCAGGATGACAGAAAAATCTGTTGTTGGCAAAGCATGTTCAAATTTATTCTGTTCACTAGCCCTCATCCCAGATGCTCTCCATCTGCCCCTCGGATCCAATGCACGTTGCAAAGCAAAGATACTTCGTTCTGCAACTGACTGCCCTTTTTTTTTTCTAGTTTTACTTTCTCTAAAAAGAGCAAAGGGAAACTTCCTCTGCATGCTCAATATTAAACACAGAGTTGTTATGGCATCCTAAGATAGGTTCAGTGCAAAATGGTTTCAAGCCAATCTTAATAAAGACTGTGTCCTGGCAAGTGGCATTTCCGATGCGAATTTTTTTTTTTTTTTTTTTTTACTTTGCACAGAGGAAGTGAATGAAGGAAGGCTCATAATACAAGAATGAGATCAATGGCCCTGTGAGAAACCTCACCATCTTCTGCTCTATTTCTATCATTTAGAGATGGACCCAGGAAGATGCTCCTGCCAAAGCTGCTTCATACAGATCAACTGAAAAGCTCCTTCAAAGAAAATGCTGATAGCTAAGTGCTGTGCAGATAAAATGCTTTTCTTTCTTCAAGAAAGCAAAAGGCAGTCATGCACGACTAAAGAGAACACCCCAGTGGCATCATTGCAGGGTCAGAGGTGTGTCCTACACTGACTAACTTGTGAAAGAAAAGACATCTGATCCTCTGCCATGGAGCCGATAAGATGCAATCATTCTGAAACCATGCTGGTGGTCATGAACACAGCATTTGTTCACTGTAGTCAGAGTATCCTGGAGAGTCCATGTAGAAATCAAATGCTCTGACTGGATGATGATGCAATACAAACCAAGGGAGTGAATGCTGGTTTGACAGACAGTAGGTCTGGGTCCTACACTACTGCTAACACTCTCTTACTTCAGCAATACAGTTCACCTCTAAATTCCCGTCTATAAAAGAGGTAAAAATCCTTTGGTTTTCTAGCATACTCTGAACCAATAATCAGAACTAGATTTATCCTTATGTCTTTGTAAAAAAATAAATGTGGGAGCCCACAACTGACTCAATTTCCCAGTTTGAATCTGAAATCTATTCTGAGTCAATAGAGTTCAAGCTTGTTTGCTCCAGGGCTGAGAGAAAGTCCTGATTAGCCCACAGACTCTCCCTGAAGGGCTGTGAGAAAGTCCTGATTAGCCCACAGAGTCTCCTTGAAGGGCTGTGAGAAAGTCCTGATTAGCTCACAGGACGGAACACACTATCTAGCTAGACATAGGCTGCTGATGCCAGCCAGAGGTACATCAAGATAGAAAATGGAACTGGCTGCTCCTTGACTCAAGGACAGGATAGATAGTGGTTGAATGCGTGTGCTGTGCATTGTTCTACCTCTGTCCTTCAAGACTGTATATAAGCTGGCTGTGAAATAAACTCGAGATTGTCCGAAATTAACTGGCAGTCCTCTCAACTCTTTTCTATCTTCTTCATTGTCTCTACACCCAGATACCCAGCTGACTGGTCGGCAGTCTCCGACAAATAAACCAAAAAACCATTGACCAATACAGAATTTAAATTAATTTAATTTAAATTAAAAAATAAGGTAAAATTAAATAAAAATGTAAGTGCCCTGTTTCAGTCACACGTCCATTTAATGTTTAACACCCACATGTAGCTGTCAGTATATTAAATGGGAGAGATTATGGGACATTTATATTATTGCAGAAAACACTGATTTATGATAACTATTTTCTACTCTCTAGAGGTCAGCAGTGTTCTATAAATGCTTATGGGAAGAATAAGTGAGGAAATAAGAAATAAAGAGCAATCTCAACTTAATAAAAAGCTACAGTTTAAAAAAAATCTGAAAAATGTATATGGTATCAAAAAATTCTGTTCTATTATTGACAACATTATGAAGTGACACCAGAACGGTGAGTAATTTAGGTAAAACCAGAAACATAGAAGATGTAGAGACAACTGCTTATTTTGACTATTTTATGTGTCAACTCGAAGAGGCGATATCGCTCTGTTATTTGATCAAACACTAATCTAGGTAGAGCTGCTGTGAAGGACTTCTGAAGATGTGTTCAACAACCACCATATAAACAGCATTGTCTATCATGTGAAAGGTCTTAAGAACAAAATCTGAAGTTTGCCACAGGAAAAACTGGCCACAAACTGCAATAGTAGAAACTTTGCTTGAGTTTCCAGCCTGTGGACTGCTCTGCAATTTTCCCATTTTTCCACAGTTTGAAATTGTATAAACTGATTACTTAAATATAACTTTTATATGCATATGTACATAGATGTGTATGCAAATATATAAACATGTATTCTTATGTGAGTGTGAGTGTATATACACCTGTATGTGTGCATGTGTCTATCAATTCTACTTCTTTTGAGAAGCCTCACTACAATATTTTGTCGCTAGGCAGTACTGTGAAAAATATGTAACAATGCAAAAATTAAAATTGAGTAATTGAAGTAGGCTAGAAGAGTTCAGGAACACGATCATAAGTTTTTTTTTTGTTTTTTTTTTTTTTGTTTTTTTTTTTTGGTTTTTTTTTTTTGGTTTTTCGAGACAGGGTTTCTCTGTGTAGCTTTGCGCCTTTCCTGGAACTCACTTTGGAGACCAGGCTGGCCTCG
>CABHPP010106101.1:0-71773 GCA_902168425.1 Peromyscus attwateri | reverse complement strand
ATAGGGTTTCTCTGTGTAGCTTTGCGCCTTTCCTGGAACTCACTTTGGAGACCAGGCTGGCCTCGAACTCACAAAGATCTGCCTGGCTCTGCCTTCCGAGTGCTGGGATTAAAGGTGTGCGCCACCACCACCCGGCTCATGATCATAAGTTTGAAGAGAGTCTTGATAAATGTGCGGCATTGAATGTGGTTCTAGTTAGAGGTCAAAAGGAATTAAAGATGGTAGAGTTCCTGCTGTCTTAGAGAATGTACATAGTTATGAAGCAGAATTTTGCTAGAAATATGAACATTAATTGTACCGCACTTGAAAGACAACAGGAGGTGCACGGGAGGGGCTGGAAGAGGGAAGGATAAGGGAAATGATGTAATTATAATTTCAAAAAATAAAAATTACTATAAATAATGTACTACTGGTGAAGTGTCAGATGGAAATGGCAAACATGATTAGAAATTAGAGGAATTAATCAAACTTTTGAGCTTTATTCTACTGTTGCATAGAAATATTAAACTTTCACAAGACCTACACAAGATCAACCCAGCCCAAATTCTGGAATAGATGGGGCAGATAATCTCCAGACTCTTCTCTTCCTGAAGAGCTATTGGCCTGGGTAGGAAGGAAGAATCATTCTTTTTGTGAGAGTATGGTCGATGGTAAGACTCCCACTCTCCAGTAGCTGGCCCTGTACCCATGCATATATGGACTTAGTGGGCTATCAAAAAACCGGGAAGCTGAGATGGGTGTGGTAGGGGATATGGGAAGATTTGGAGGAGAAAATGGGGGTAGATAAGATCATATTTCACTGTAAATGTGTGTGAAATCCTCAAAAATAAGGGATTTTTTTAAGTGAAAAAAAACTAAAACTTGCAAATAGGGAATAGGGATAATGAAGTGAGATTTGAAAGCATAATATGAAAGGTACAGTTTGATTTCTTCTTGCTACTTCTGGTAAAGTGTGAAACAAATTAAGGGATGAAGAGATTATTAAGCAAAAAGAACCAAAAGTGTTATTCGGAAAATTCTCACCGTATTTACGTTGCAAAACATGAGAATGCATGCTCAAGACAGAACACTAACCTTTTGCTAATGAATTTGGGCATATGACTTATGCCTCCAATCAATCACCTCAGAAAAAAATGGGGAACAGAAGTGGTTTATTCAGGGAAGATCTGTGAAGAGGCTTCATGCATAATGTCATGGTTCCCACTGATGACTGTCAGGGTGGCTGGGTGCTTACCACCAAACACTGCAGCTTAGACAGAAGGAGGAGAAGGGAGGCTTTTGGATGGATGAGACTATAGTCAGGCAACAACTGATAGAGTTCCTAGGCAGATAAAGTACATTACTTTTCAATGCAGAGGAAAGAGGACTATGAGGGAATGGCCACAGATTGTCAGGACAGAGTTACCCTTCCCCCTTGAAGGCCACAAAGAGCATCAAGCCATAGAATAGTGTCCTCAGCCCTTGGGACCTGCTTTGTCTGTATGAAAATTTGCTTGAGTTCATAGTCTCTTTTCTTCTTCCAATTTTTCCCTTTGGAAGTGGACAATTCCTACTTATACCTGCCCCATCATTGCATTCTACAAGCAGATTTTTTTTTCCTACACAAGTGAAGAGGAATTCACCTCGACGTGAACCAAAGTCCTACTCAAACCTGATTTAGATGATTTGGAACATATTTGGGACTACAGGGGTTAATTACATGATAATGATGCCTGGGATTTAGAGTTGATGCTGGGATGATTTGAACTTGAAAATGTCATGCTAGAGTGATGTTATCTTCACATAGGAGGAAATAAAAGTTTGGGCCCTAGACAGTTGGCTGTACTGGAATGAATTACGTTTCTCCAACACTGACATCTCTAATCCCAATGTCCACTTGGGCATCTGTTCCTTTTTTGGAAATGTGACTTGTACTCTAACCAAGTATAATAGAAAAGTCACAAACT
Source organism: Peromyscus attwateri (assembly GCA_902168425.1). Lineage (NCBI taxonomy): Eukaryota > Metazoa > Chordata > Mammalia > Rodentia > Cricetidae > Peromyscus > Peromyscus attwateri. Next base: position 69,827 of record CABHPP010106101.1, on the reverse strand, counting down.
CTAGTATGTTGGGTTCTATGTAAGATGCTTTGTGCTTAAGAAAGGAGATAAAGTTTGATACAAACACATCCAGAAATACAAAGAAAAGAAAGCCATATGTGGACATAGAAGTTAAGGGCTGAGATAAAGTACTTGCTCAAGCAAGAGGACCTGAGTTCTAGCCCCAGAACTTACCTTTAAAAAGCCATGTGTGGTAGCACACTTGTGACTGACTAGTGTGTCAGTTTGACACAAGCTAGAGTCGTCAGAGAGGGGAGAACCTTGACTAAGAACTGTCTCCATAAGATCAGGCCAGAAGCAAGCCTGCGGGGCATTTTCTTAATTAGTGATTCATGGAGGAGGTCCCAGCCCATTGTGGGTGGTGCCATCCCTGGGTTGGTGGTCCTGGGTTCTAAAAGAAAGCAGGCTGATCAAGCTATAAAGAGCAAGCTAGTAAGCAACATTCCTCCATGGCCTCTGATTCAGCTCCTGCCTCCAGGTTCCTACCCTATTTGGGTTCCTGTCCTGACTTCTTTTGAAGATGAACTGTGATGTGGAAGCATAAGCTGAATAAACCATTTCTCCCAAGGTTGCTTTGGTCATGGTGTTTCATCACACCAACAGTAACCCTAAGTAAGACAACTTGTAACCAGTGTTGGGGAGGCAGGTCCCTGAAGCTTGATGGTTTGTGAGCCCAGCCTAACCAATGAGCCCCAGCCCAGTGAGAAACCTGGCTGTCTCAAAAAATAAATAGATAGATAGATAGATAGATAGATAGATAGATAGATAGATGATAGATAGATAGATAGATAGATAGATAGATAGATAGATAGATAGATAGATAAAACTGGTGGATTGTGCCTAAGGAAGAGGGATACCTAAAAATGTCCTCTGATTTCCACTCACCTGCGTATATGCACACATGTACACACATATTCATGCACGTACGAGCACACGTGCATGCACACACATACAGACATAACATAAGGAAGCAGGAATTTTGGTGCCAAAAACTAGGATATGACAAAGCCGGACAGCAACCACCATAAGCTAAAAGAAGCACAGCCAGGTTGTTTGCTAACTTTAGAGGGGGCATAGTTCCACCAATGACTTCAGACTTTGAAACTCCAGAACTGAGAGAGAATGAATTTGAGTTACTCTAAGCCACCCAATTTGTAGTGATTTCTGAATACAAGATGATGGGAGAGAAATTGCCAAAATGAAACTAACAACATTAGAGCCTTTTAAGGCCTGAAAGATCAAAGAAAATAACTTATGTAATGAAAATTTATGTAATGATAAATTATTTAAGCAACTCATTCACTTAATTTAAAAGATGGTCCTTCGAGTATGAACAGGCCTACTTTCGGAGAGATCTACTGAAGTAGAGAACCACTTCATACTATCAAATAGAAAGTATGTGGGAAACTGCACAGAAAGAGGATGCAGGTTGAGAATTCTTCTTGCATTCATCCTTTGTAGATGGGCATGCAGTTGTTTATTCCTATTACTGGTATTTTTTAATCAATAAGATATTTTTTCAACCAAACAAGTTGAGATCCAGTCCAAAATCCTATAACTCATCAGTGACCTATTATGTAGGAAGAATAGAGTGTAGCAGGGTTATGATCTTTCACAGCATATATATAAACAAAGCAAATGTGATTTTCAAACTCCATTAATCTAAAATTGAATTTTTCCAAAGTTTGTTCAATGGCTGGTAATGAGGATTTTATGAATCCTCATGAACCACCCTGAATTAAACTGTGGCTGTGGGACTTGGACTTGGGTCTCTTGCTATGAGACTTTCCTGTTGAACTTATGTCTGTGTACAGAACTGAGGTGCTCCTAAGAGGGAAATAATGTGTATAAGAACCCCCGGATCATTTCTACCTAGAACTTCTTACTTATTCCTGGAGTATATTTTGGTATGTAAGATTAAATTTCAGTTATGGGAGTTTATAACTCTACTCTCTAATCCACCACACAGAGGAAAACACTTTATCATTCCCCTTTGTGAGCATATGAGTATGGAAGTAAGGTTAAGGATTGGAAATAACTGTCTTTGTTGTGATGCCTTGGAGCAAACACAGGTCCTTGTGCATGCTAGGTAAGCACTCTACCACCGAAATGGGCTCTTAAAAATTATTTCTTTTATTTTTGATATTATAATACAATTACATCATTTCCCCCTTTCCTTTTCTTTCTCCAAATGCTCTCATATACCACTCCTTGCTATTTCAAATTATGACCTGTTAATTGTTATTACATACATATATACATATATTTCTAAGTACATAAATACAACCTGCTCCACCTATATAATGTTACTTGCGTGTATGTTTTCAGAGATGACCATTTGAAATTGGATAACCAATTGATATGCTTTTCCCTGGAGAAAACTATTTCTTCCACTCTTAGTATTTCTTAGTTGCCTGTAATTCCTTGTGGGACATGAGGTCTGTTTAACAAGAAGAAGAATCTAGCCTTTTGAAGATCTTCTGTGAAAAGTCAGGAAGTGAGAAATGACTAATTCATACAGGAGAAACAGCAAGTTTAAAGACCCTCAGGAAATAACAAGGAATGTTCAAGGGAACGGGAATACAGTTTTGTCATAGGCAGCCTATAGCTGAGAGTACATGAGCGAAATATACCTATCTTATAGTTACATTAAGTTGTTCCTACTTCTTGCTTGGTTACTCATTTTGTTGATAAATTGATTCTCCCAAGGTTAAACTATTTTCTGATATCGTTATCCATATGCAATCATCTTCCACTAAATCTCTGTGCAGCCAAGTGATTTCATTCCGTACTTGGTGTCTCTTCTTCCTAGAATTGTAATGGCAAACTAGGATGATGGTCCCTTAAAAGCATTATACATTGTCAATTCCTTCACCACAAGCCAATTGCTTATCCACTCATTGCTTAGAAATTCTTCCAATTCATCTCGGTCCTTCTGCTGCTGAGCTATCGAAATGGAATAGCCCTTTTTCTAAGAACTGTATTACTGAAGAACAGAAGGACAATCTCCCTAGCATGCTGTGATCCCATTTTGTATGTTTCCCATCCCAAACAGTCTGCTTATTTTCTGTGACCAGATACCATTGTAAAATCAAGTCTACTTTTCTGCCTGCTGCTTCCAGGCCATTCTTGCAGTAAGTGTCCTAGGATTTGTCTCACCTACTTGGAGTCTGTTTCTGATATCCTGTCCCCAGGTAGTGTTGCTCTTTTTTTTCTGAACTGAATTTCTACTTCAACTCTGCCCACATTTTCAGTCATTTTATGTCTGGGAACATTTCTCAATTCTGTCTCCAGCTACCTTTTAGGGAATCCAGCCAACTGTGAGCATCTAATCCTAAATGAAAAGAACCAGAAATTCTTAACTGTGATGTTCCCAGGTCAACATTTCACTGTAAAGCTGCTCTTCCTCAGATGGGAAGAAGACCACAGGCAGAACATTTTAAGAAGAGCCCTCTGCATAAGCAAGACAGTTGTGTAGCTTGGTCTGTTTGAGGAGCCCCTGGCACTGGGATCAGGATCTATCCCCAGTGCATGAGCTGGCTTTTTAGAGCCCATTAGCTATCGTGGGACACATAGTACAGCCTTGATGCGGGGGTGGGGAGGCTTGGACCTGCCTCAACTAAATGTACTAGGCTTTGCTGACTCCCCATGAAGAGGGCTTTCCTTTTCAGAAGAGGGGATGGGGGTGGGTTGGGGTAGGAAGGCTGGAGGGGGAGCAGGGGGAAGGGAGAGAAGGGGATCTGTGGTTTGTATATAAAGTGAATAAAAAATTTCTTAATAAAGAAAAACAACAACAACACAAAAGAGAACTCTAACTCTTTTGTGTTGGACTAACCTTAAGGCATAAGTTGCGTTATGACACTCCATTTATATGGCTTTAAACCAAGCAGTCCTATCTGGGGCTCAGTTTTTGTATTCTATAAATCAAGGACTAAAACTATTTGAGGTTTTCAATCACATTTTCGCAATATACACTTTTTAAACACATGCAGAATTCAATTGAATTCACTGGACAAGAATGGCACTATTTGGATTGAAAGTTGAGGATTGCTTAACCCATCCGTGGACTTGTCCCTTGGTAGACATTTATGGATCATTGGGAAGACTCGATGAAGTTTATAAAGCATTGGACTGGATAGGCTATAGACCCCCTCACCACTGCCTAGCTCCAAGAGTAATAAAGAGTAAGCTGGGAAGAAAAGAATACAATGAGACTTAAGTGGTAGAGAAGATGGGAATTCAACTGGTGGTAGCTGAGAGTCTATTAAACATCGAGACGTTAACAATGAGAGATGACTCCAAGGCTTTCTTTCATCAACAGATATATGTGGCTTTGCAGTAAAACAAGTTCTAACATCACAATTGTTTCCATTAACATGCATCTTTACCTACAAATAACCCAAACCTTTCTGACATGAAACATATCATATCAAATATAATTATTTACATATCATATCCTATCAAATGTCTATATCAAATCACATATCAAATATAATGATTATCCACATTTTTTTCTTTGACTATAACATTCACCCTTCCATAGAACACTACAGAATGCTCCATGTCCAGTCATGTAATCTTTTCAGAAGCAGTTCTTCCTGACACTACTTTCTGCACATGGAGAAAGTACAACCTCCTGAGAATTTGGTTCTATGTGAAGACAAAGGATAAAGTATGACAAAGAACATGATGTTATATCACAAGTTCCAAGTGGAGTGTTTTTAATATCCCAGTTCTCTCATTAGGATCTGGACAAAAGAAAGTGTGTTCTCTGGGTATCCCAGTGAGTCACAATGTATGTGTGATAAGACCATTGAACTACATGGAGAAAAACCTCATCCCTAAAGCATATTTTCCTAGGAAAATGAGAGCATTCTTAGATTCTATTCACAAAAGGATCATCATGGACTGATTGTCCACTTAAAAAAATACTGTATGGACCACAGGAAAATTTCATACAATGTATTTTGATAATATTCAACCCTCAGCCCTCTCACTAACTCCTCCCAGATCCCACTCCTCCAACCTTACTACCACCCACCTTCATTCCATATTAAAAAAAATAATAATGCACAGAGCTGAGTTTGTGCTTCCAATACATTTTTGAATATGGGACTATTCACTAGAGCACAGTCTCTAAATAAAATTAACACTTCCTCTCCCAGAAGCTATCAACTGTTCATTGCTCCTCAGATAAGGGTAAGGGCTTGTCAACCCCTTCCCATTCCATGTTTGAATGCTGACTGGCTTGATTCTGTACAGGTCTTGTGCAGGCAGCCAGAGCTATTGTGAGTTCATGAGTACAGTGGTTCTGTCACATCCAGAAGACACTGCTTTGCTCCAATCCTCCATGACCTCTGGCTCCTGCAATCTTTCCATCCTCTCTTCCTCAGTGGTCTGTAAGCCTTGGGAAAGGATGAGTCATATAGATGTCTCATTTGTGACTGAGCCCTCCAGGATACTTAGTCTGTGCATTAGGACCAGTTGTGAGGTTTTGCATTGACCATCCACTGCACAAAGAACTTTCTCTGAAGAGATCTGAGAGCTGTGTTAAACTGTAGAGAGAGAGAGCTACAAATTTAGAAAGCAGTTTGGTAGAATGCCCATTTTGCAAAATAATAGTAGTAGGTTCCCCTCTTGGGCCTAAGAACTAAACAACCGCAGGTTCTTGGCCAGATAAATGGCACTGGGAATGTGTTTCCTCGTGTTGAATGGGCCTTTGTTTTTTTTCTACTCTTGAACACTATTAGCATAATTAAATATATTTGTTTATTTGTTTGTTTATTCATTTATTTCATCCTTCTCTCCCTCTTCCAGGCTGAAAGCTCTGCAAAGTCAAGAATGAGGCGACTCTGGTCATTTGTTTTGTAAATCTTTCCTCCTCCTCATTAGAAGGTAAGAGTCATGAGGACAATGGCCATGAGTATTTTTATTAACATCCAGTATCTTAAGATTCTGGTGACACTACTAAAGAAAAGCAGACCAGATGGCCCAGGGTCCCCAGCTCTGTGAACAAGAGGGATGTTGGGAAAGCTGCAGCTTCAGAGACAATAGAATGTGGAGTAAAGATATTGCTAAGAAAAGCTTGGAAGGACACACATAGCAAGTTTCCCTTCTCTTACCCTCCTCACATTTCTTCCTAGAGGTCTTACTCTGCTCCCTGAGAGGAATGACCTTTCTCTCAAGATGCTCCCAAGAATGGTGAAATTTGTAAATGGTATTTACTCCTTGTTTACTAAATAATACTCTAATCAATTTACACTATTTAATTCAATAATTAACTGGCCTATATTCCTAGGAGACCAGAACTCTGTGTGAGCTGAATTTACAAATCTCAGAAAAGACTTCCTTAGCTTGAGTAGTAGAATCTTAAATCAGGGAAAGACACAAGAAATCAGAAGCACCAGTTTCAATCCAGGCACAGTTGGAACCAATTGTGTTCTCTTGCTTTTTAAGAAACAGTGTATTGCTTCATTTATTTGTGTGCATGTGTGTGCATGCACACCCATCCTAAGCACCACAGAATGTGTGCAGAGATCAGAGAACAACTTTTGGGAGTCGTTTCTTTCCTTCTATCTTGTGGGTCCTTAGGTTTAACTCATGTCATCAGGCTTGGTAGCAAATACCTTTACCTACTGAGGAATCATGCCAGCCCAACTGTGTCCACTTTATAAGCAAGGCAGAAACATGGGGTGTCAAAAGAAAAGTAGGCTCCATACCTCTTGCAACACAAGCCACTAGAGAGGAAAAATACAGACATTTTGGAATAACCATCCATCAAAGTTCAGCAATACAAAGCATTACATTGATTAGCAATTTCTGTTTCATACTCAATAAGGATTGGTAGCACTTAACATCTTCATCAAAACCAGCACTTCTGTGGAAAGCAAAGGGGGTTTTCAGGCATGTAGCTAGAAAGGCTGAAGGTCAAGTAGTAACAGTGCAAAGGAAAGACTACCAACAGTTAGTTATCCTTTCTCCATCATTGGGACCCCAAGAACGGGTGTTAAGTGAGACGAGGAAAGTGTAAGCACATGATTGTGCTGAGAAATGCTCAGCCATTTTGATCTGTCTACAACAGCTCAGTACTTTAATTCAACAGACTCTAACTAAAATAAGTTTCTTAACTCTCTGGCTAACTAGGCCTGGCATCCTTTTTTTTACAATACAAATGTTTAGGTATTTATTTCACAGTGCTAGGCAAAATTTGCAATTGTGTGGATAATCAGTTAACAAAAATATGTGTCTTCCACCAGACTCAGCAAAGAGCCCTTTGGACACAGAAACTTGTTAGCATCATTCACATCTCATCCAGTCTCACTGCCTAGAAAGTACATAGACCTTAATAAATATTATGCACATAGCCAAATGAATTGATAAGACTGTGGATCTTGTAAAGCCATATCGAGAGGCTATGAACAGCTCAGAATACTGAGGAAGAACATTTTGCAAAGTTTTTTGCTGCTTTTTGCTTAATTCACTTTTTGATTACATGGGTTTGAAAGCAGAAGAAAGCCAAATGAGCAAGTGTCTTTGTGCCACACGAGTACCATTTATGAGAAATTTAAGATTTTCTAAATAAAAAAAAAAGTCTCCAAGTTTTAGTTTCTACTGTTCTTGAATTATATTAGTAACACAAAACCATTTGAGTGATGGCCAATATGTTTCTAAAGACCTTGAGGAATTAAGAAACTTTGAAGAGAATGATAGAGAAACCCTTTACCAGAACCACATCAAGTGATGCTTAATTAAAATGTAGACACAATTGTCGTCATTGGTTGAAGTTTTAAACCATATCTCAACTCCTTGGATTTTCCTTCCCATGAATTCATAACCAAAGAGGAATTATAAATGTGACTGTTATCACTTACTTTCATTCAAAGATAAAGAAGACACCAGGATTGAAAGTATGTCGATCACGACTAGTGGTGAGAAATTAAAATATTGTTTAACAAAATCAAGGAAGTAGGCTTGTAGCGTGTGTGTGTGTGTGTGTGTGTGTGTGTGTGTGTGTGTGTGTGTTTGTGTGTTTGTGTGCTGTAAGAGATGTGCCAAAGCCAGAAGAAAGGAATCAGATGTCCCACTCTATCATTCTCTGCTTTATTCCTCTGAGTTAGAGTGTATGTCCTGCCCATACCCAGCTTTTTACGTGATGCTAAGAATTCAAACCCATCTCCTTATGCTTGCACAGCAAGCTCTCATACCCACTGAGCAATCTCCCCAGTTCCAAGATCTTGTCCTTTTGTAAAGAGCCTAGTATTAAGAGATTAATTCTGTCAGCCTCTGGTGAAGATGGATTAGAATGGACTGGTGTGGACTAATAGCCCAGTGCTTAATTCCTTTAGTTAACACAAAGAATACCTAATGTCCCTCCCAGGTGGATAAGCAACACTAAGCAGAGAACTCAGAATAAGCCTTGTAGCCTGATAAAGATGTTAATTGTTCAGGTTAGTAGTCCCTTCCTACATTCCCAGGCAAAGAGGCATAGCAAAGCTTCCATGAGCACCCAAGGGAGCTTGCCTAGGCAGCATCTATGGGAGCCTTGTCTCGATGAGTCCTAGGGGCACACATGATCAGGAGCCTCCCCAGTGTACAAGAGAGTGTCACCTTAAGGGCACTTATCCAGACTGCCAAGGTTCAAGCTAATTTCTACTTCTCAGTTGCAGTTATCTGCTAACTAAGCTATCTTTCTAGATCTATGCACTAATCGGTACTCTGTCAATATTTGTCATGTGGGTGAATGTTCACATCATCAGTCTGAAAGTCAGGCAGGGAAAGCTACACAATTCACCTAGCTCAGCATAATCTTAAAATGCCATGTAGAACTTCTTACTCAAAAAGCCAAGGAAAGGGGGTCATTAAAGGTTTAGATATATAAAGATTTCTCTTTCTTCCATGTCCTCATTCTCAATTGAACATTTATAGTGTATTTTAATTTTCTGTTCTATTTATTCTAAAAAAAATTAAACATTCAAGTTATTAGTATGAATTTTACTCTTGACTCATCCAACAGCAGTTTTCAATGCAACTATAAAAGTATTTGCTAATATGTAGAATAGCTGATATTATATCAGTCTTATTTCATAATTTGCACAAGTGTTTCAGTCTCATGAAACAGTTGAAACACGACCCCAGACTAACTCAATTCATTCTGTTTTACTTCTTGTTATAACTAATCAATGACCTCTCCCTTCAACTCATTGATTATACAGGTTGACTAAGGAAGCCAAAAAAAAAAAAAATAAGCTAAATTATTCCAACTTTCCCACTCTTTCTGTAACACCACTTTTAGGATAAGTGATTGACAAGGCAGTATGAGAAAGAATAGTTATGGTGTCATACCTTAGTCTTCCACATTTCCTTGAACGGCATCCTGATCTTGGAATCATGGTGAGAACCTTGTGTGTATTCACTCTCTTTCTCTGTAATGTGTACCATGGATTAGCAACTGGGTCAGCCTTGAAACTCTCACCAAAGTCAAGGTCAATTGAATTGTTCTCATAAAGCCCTGAGAAATATCTTCATGTAATTACTTTATAAGATTGGCCTGTGACAGAGGAGGAGTTGGGGGCGGGATGGAGAGGAGGCAGGGGAAGGAACAGTGGGGGAAAGAGGAAGGAGGGGAAAATATGGTCAGAACATAAAATAAATGAAAAAATTTAATTAATAATAAAAAAAGAGAACAGATTGGCCTCTGTGGCTAAAGAAAATGGAGAAAGACAATGAGGAAAATAGCTAATGGTGAATTCTGAAGCTAATATTTATCTATGACATTTATAATCCAGAAGGCTCCAAAGTGATTAAGTACAAGCAAAGTTCCTGACCAGAGTGGTTTGGTGGGGCTCTACAGGGTTCATTTCCCTTATCACCAAAACAATCCAATTCAACAAATATTTACTGAGTTTCACCATATGTTTGCTGTTCGGGTGCCCAGATCAGCAAATGAGACAGGGCCGAGACTGAATGTTGGCTGTAAACCAAGGCTTTTTTCTCCCTCAGCGCCATATTGATATTCTTTAAAAAATAGAATAAAGGGTTTCTGAAAAAGCAAGAGAGCAATTTTATATTTAAAAGATATTACCATTTTCAGTGTGTGCACAATTGCACACTTCCTCTCCCTGAAACTGGCACTGTCCATGTCTCTTGGAGCATATTACAATTGGGAGGGGTGGTATGTTAAAAGAACATTGGCTATCTGTGTCTTGACTCATCAACACTTGACAGGTTATATCAGAAAGAGCTGGCTAGAGATGCTATGGCTTTACATCTGGGGCAGGAGCTCTTGGGTACCTGATGAGAGGAAAAGGCAGAATGTGAAGGAGGGGGACCAGGAGGAAGAGGATGTGGAGGAAGAGAAGGAAGAGCGGGACTATGTTTTCAGATTAATTGTGAATGTTTTCTGCTTCTTTCCATTTTCCAGGGGGTGACAAAGGGATTTGAAAAATATATGGTTCATAAAAACTTCTCTCAGAAATATTTTCTAAGCTTCTATTATAGATGCAGCCACATACTTCGACAAAACAACCAGTAAGACATTACTTTGCACAAAGAGCGCTTTCAGTTGAGGGGGAGTCACACAAAAAGCAAAGACACCGCTGAAGTGGCCAGACATTAGGGCTGGCATCAAAAACAATGGCCAAGCTTTTGGTATCTCTGCTATGAAATCACTGTGTGTATCTCCCAAAATCCATACTTTAAATTCCTAATACCAATATAATGGTTGGTATCAGAGGGTGACATCTTTGAGATAGTTAGATCATGAGAACTGTGTCCCTACAAAGAAGCCTCAGAAATCTCTCTCACCTCTTCTACCCTGCAAAGACTTAGCAAGAAGATGGCTATCTACACATCAGAACTGCGACCTACCAAGATGTCAAATTCACTAATGCTTTGACCTAGAACTTTCTATCTGCCAAACTGTGAGAGATAAATGTTTGTTGCTTAGGAGTCACTCTCTTTCTGGAAGGTTTTTAGAGCAGTTCAGACTGACCAATAAGCATCTGGCGCATAGTGGGCCCTTGACAAATATTTAGCAAATGCATGTATCCTTGAGCAAGTTATGAACAGATATCTTAGAGGTGATTATAGATTTTTAGTTATTAAAAACAGTTTAGGAGATGGAAATATGGGTCAATGGTATAACACTTGCTAAGCATGCTCAAAGCCCTGGGTTCCATCCCAGCATCACTAAAACATAAAGAAAATTATTAACAGTTATCAAGAGTTTTTCTACACCAAAAGAACAAATGCAAAAGTTGGCACAGCATGAATTCTAAAGAAATAAGCATGGCCACCCTGTGTCCTGTGCAGGGAAGAGACTATCTAAACACGACAGCAGGAGACAAGTAAGCAGGAGCTCCACATGTCACTCTGGGGTGATGAGCTTTGCACAAAAGCAAAGAAGAGCCCCTGAAAGACTGGAAGCTGAGAAGGGTGTGATGAGTTTGTTTTAGGAGGCTCACTCTGCCTTCAGTGTTAAGAATAGACTGCTGAGAGCCACCATTTAAAAAGAGAGGTACAAATTGAGCTCAGTGTTAGAATGGGGATCGAGGAAGAAAGATAGAAAATGCAGTCAAAAACATGATTGGAGGTTGTTAAGGGTACACTGAGAAAGCCAATAATTAATTAGGTATATGAGTTGAGTACTTGTCTTTTATCATTTTTATTGTCTGTGATAACATATTCAGACAAGGACAACTTTAAGAGAGAAAGGATTTATTTGGCTTACAACTTCAGATTATAGTCCATCATTATAAGGCAGGAACTTATAGCGCTAATCACATCTACAGTCGAGAGCAGAGTGAGAAGGAATGTTACTTGTTCTCAACAATCCTCTTTGTACTTACATAGAGCAGGATGCCATGCTTATGGAATGGTGCTGACTACTGTGGACCGGGTCTTCCTGCATCAGTTAATGTAATCAAGACAATCCCCTAGACATGACCACAGAACAACCTGAGCTAGAAACCCCTCATTGCAACTCCCTTCTCAGGTGATTCTAGATTGTGTTAAGTTGATGCTTAAAAATAGCCAGTGCTGGGCTATAAAACCTTTTACTAGAAATAAAGAGATACTGTAGTTCCATAAATATTAAAGTCACAAACCTAGAAGAGATCACTGAGGGAGATTGTAACGAAGATCAAGGAAGCTAGAAATCACAAAGTCCACGCAAACATAAGTAACAAAGGAAAACACAAAAGAAGGAGATACCAAAGAGGATAATACTTCTAGATGAAAGAAAGCAATAGGATGAAACACACAGCTAAGATTAACAAGATAAGAGTGTGGATATTCTTGCTGGATTGGGGAGAAAATGCATATGCTCTCTTGGCCCCAGGGCTTGGGCTCACTGCCAAGAATAATGTGCCATGGGTGCAGCTGCCAGGCTCCACCTGCCTGCAGATGTCATCATCACATGATATGGTAAGATGATTGTGCACTCTCTAGCCAACATCTGGACTCATGATCTATCACCACCACCTATGAAATATGTGGCAGGGTCTACATGTACCCTTGGTAAAAGGGTTAGTTTACCTAAACACACCAACACCAGACTAGGGTCTATTTAAACTACTTTTGTTGTCTTGTCAGTAGACAGTGGAAAGGAAAACAAGTTCACCTGGGAGATCCAGGGTGTGTAAGCTGTTCATCCTTTGGCAAGTGTAACTGGAAAATCTAGTTTATTGACGCAGTTGAGGAAGTATACATGTGGTTTCAACTGTCAGCACTTTAGGGTAGCGACAGACGACTTACCAAGTGGCAGCTCTTGGCAGACATTAGTCAAAAATACACATGGTTGGAATACTGCAGCTTTGTAATTTGAAAGAAATGTGTAACGACGGCATATACTAGGACTAAAGGAGAAAGACCGACCGGGGAATTTGGGGTTTGGGATGCCCACGAACTTCCATGACTTCCTCTCCATGCTGGGATCACTTTTCCTTACATTAGTATAGTATGGGGAAATGTTTTACACATGACAATCATAGGCCCTCATGAGCTACCCAATGAATTTTTTAGGTTCCAGTTTTGTATTCAGTTTCCCCCCTTCCTCAACTTTTCTCAGCTGTCTGTCTCTTTGCCTTATGCATTCTCTCTATGTGGTTCTTTTCCTCTTTCACACCATTCTCTCTCTCTCTCTCTCTCTCTCTCTCTCTCCCCACCCACTATTCTTTCTGCCCTTCCTCTCTCCTCACTTCAATGTAATCATTATTTGTCATGTTTTCTTGAATTTCTGTCATTCAGTATGTATCCCCTTCTATTTATTATCTCCTCTCTCCCTCTCTCTCTCCCAACCCCCTATTCTTTCTGCCTTTCCTCTCTCCCTACTTTAATCTAACCATTCTTTGTCATGTCTTCTTGCATTTCTCTTCCATTCAGCACCTCCTTCTATTCTCTCTCTCTCTCTCTCTCTCTCTCTCTCTCTCTCTCTCTCCCTCTCTCTTCTTTCCTCACCTTTCTCCTTCCTGTTAAGATGTAACATAAGAATGAGATAAGTACATAGGAAAAATAGCAGAAAAAGTTATATAGGTTATATAAGTTATATTCTACAAATCTTGAATTATACTGAAACACACCAAGAACATTTCTTTTAGAATTAGAACTCTGAAATATTGAGCGGGGGAATAGATTTTTTCCTAGGGATATAGGAAAATGAACTACTTGCCCTATTATGAGAAAGTTCAGTTGATATTGAGCGAAAGAAAAGTATCATTAAACATTAATTGCTAAGTATGGCATATAATGAGGAAGAAAATGTCAAAAGTTCCTGAATCAAAAAATGACGAGACCAGAGTTACAGGAATTCAATTGGAAAACCAAATTTAGCAGGACAAATAAAGTATGTGAGTAATACGGGGGAAATATGAGGATAATAAAGTGAACCCTGCTTGAAAAGTGGAATGAGGACATGCAGAGTTGCCTGAATAGACAATAAAAAGGGGAAATCTGAAGAAACAAAGATGTTGAGATATCTCAAGTGAAAGTTAAGAGAAAACTATCTCCCAAGAAGAATACAATGTACTTTCTTACTCCACCTCTGTGGTTTATTGGTTTCCACACCAATGAATTCAACATTGATTGCCAGCTGTTATGTAACTCAACCTTGTCATTGGGCTTCACACATCTGGTTCCCTGTGAGATGGTTCCTACTTTTCCTTATTATAACTTCCTTTTCTGGATTCCCCATTTGGCTACAGTACATCTTAGACTCAGGGCAAAATTGAATACCTGGTCACATACTGTTTTCTCCTGCCTGTCATTATCTCTGGAAAATGTTTCTGATAAATCCCACCATAAAACAGCTTGCCTTCTTTGGGATAGGTTTTCCATTGTATTTAACTTTAATTATTGAGTCTAAGAGGGAGATCTCATGTGAAATTTGTAAAAATACATCAATTGGAAGTAAAGACAAATAAGTTGGCCAAGCAACTGATCTAAGACAGGTTTTAATTATATCTCTTAGCACTCATGCGACACCTTATATTCTCCCCAACCCAACTATGAACATTCAGTTTAGTTAGATGATGTGATGGTTTAAATAAGTACCATTCCCCATAGGCTCAAGCACAGTTGGTGATGCTATTTGGGGAGGTTATCGGATCTTTAGGGGGTGGAGCCTTGCTAGAGAAAATTTGTCACGGGGGCAGGCTTTGAGGGTTCACAGTCTCACCCCACTTCCAGTTCACTCTCTCTGCTTTGCACTTGCTATTGAAGATGTGATCTCTCAGTTTCCTGCTTTGGCCTCCTGTTACCATGCCTTCAGCATATTATGGACTTTACCTATGGAACTGTAAGCCCAAATAAACTCTCTCCTCTAAGTTTCCTTGGTCATGGCATTATCATAGCAACAAAAAGTAACTAACCCAGATGAGTTCCAATTCTTCACGGATTTTTTTTTCATAACATCATGGAAGTCAAGCAGATCTTCCTGACATTTAGCTTTGTTTTTCTTTGAATGACTTGCCCAGGCCCACACAGTGTCAATGGATGTGATATAAATAGAAAATTAAGCTGTGCTTGCATGATTTAACTTGTCCTCTTGTGTTTCTGCAAGGAATACAAGACAATTTAAAAAGTTCTTGTTGGGTGCTTAAGAAAAGAAAGACATTTGTTGGGCAAGCCATGATTCTTAGAGTCTGAGTAGTTGATCAAGGGATGGCAGAACCAGGTCAAGGCTCTCCCAGGAATGGTCACTATATATGATGTTAAAAATAGAATATTAAGCCGGGCGGTGGTGGCACACGCCTTTAATCCCAGCACTCGGGAGGCAGAGGCAGGCGGATCTCTGTGAGTTCGAGGCCAGCCTGGTCTCCCAAGCGAGTTACAGGAAAGGCACAAAGCTACACAGAGAAACCCTGTCTCAAAAAAACAAAAAAACAAAAAAAAAAGAATATTAACTATACGCAAATATGCCATTCCTTGGTTCAAGATTGTTATCTGACTATCAGACAAGCCCAGAGATGCCGGAATCCTCCATCAACTTCTTTCATATCTTCCTGGGAAATAGGAAATGTGAGTGTACATCCAGGACAAAGAGGCTTACCCATGGTGCAAGAAGATGAGCACTCCCTCTGAGCTCTACTACACAAGCTATCTGGCTCTTAAGCAGATGGTTTGAAGAAGGACATTGAAGGCATGTGTGACTTGTAATTTTATTTATATCTGTACTCCAGCAATAGGCCTGTGACTTAAAAGTCTAGGCATATTTCATTTGATGCCTCATATCCCCAGAGTCAGCTACAGCAACAATTGCATGACCAGCTCCCCATAACAGACACCTTATTTCTGGCTCAAGCATCTGTGTATTAGCTGAAGTTTAGTTGTTCTAGACTGGGTTAAGTTAGGTTTAGCTGCAAACTGTAGAGTGGAGTCTAGGTTAGTTTCAGGTGTCCCTCATTTGCCTTAATCCAGCAGAAACATAAAGTATGTTTCTTCTTCCAATCGAAAAAAGATAGAAACACAAGAGGACACAACTTCAGCCCTTTGGTGTAACACTTACACTTTATAAATTTTGGTAAAATAATTGAATTATTAAGATCTCAGTTCTATTATCTGTAAAATACAAACAATAACAATTTTGTTATTATTATTATTATGCTAGAGTTATCTTGAGAATGAATAGAAGCTTCCCTGGGAATTCCTTAGGAGACTACTCATGATACTATGAAGATTTAATAAGTGAAAATTATTATGGTGCTGATAGCATTTATTCAGATAAAACTCTTGAATTTTTTCTGGGCCTCTTTCTATCTACACTTATATGTCTCAGGACAATCTCAAGGATGGTTTCTACAGTTTCATATTCATTATAGAGATCAGTGGCCATCATTGTGGAATGAACTGTATCTGGGATCCATGGTGTGCTGAAACTATCAGTAACAATGCAATCGTTAAAAACTTAACAATTCTTACATCTTTAGGAACAGAATTTTCATGAATACTCAAAGGTATACAAACCTCCTGGCACGTAGTGACTGCTCAATAAACGATCTAGATTTTACAAAAAGCCAGAGGCAAATGAAGATTGTGCAGCCATAGCTATCCCTCTGTCTCTCTTATGTGGATGTCTACTTTGAAACAGAAAAATGTCCCAAATCTCTAAGAAAATATTCGGGTACAGAACACATCAGTTTCTTTGAGGTTGCATCTCTGTGTCACTGGGCTCAGAGACATTTTGCTTGATAAAAACCTGTGCAAAATCATCAGGAAGAAGTCCAGTACTCCTAACCCAATACTTTTGTGGCTGTTATTTCACAGTGAGAAGAGTATGTTCTATTCACAGGAGGGCTATGCTTTCTTCACTACACCTTGTGATGAGATGTGTTTGGTTTTGAGTAGCTCATGTGGAAAGTAGCTATAAATACATACACTCCACGAGTGTTAGAGGTTCTACTTAGTGGCTTAAGCTTCCTCACGTGCCTTTTCTGGGTGGAAATTCACACCTAGAATAAATCTAAAAGTCAGAGAAACTAGAGGCCCATCTGAGACCTCAGCCAGTGAAAATGAGTACTTTCCTAAGGAAACAAAATTTCTATAGAATGAGGCTGGGCTTGACCAAGGAGCATACAAGAAATCCGGGACCACCTACTGAGTCAAAAGAGAGACGTTTGTGTGAGTCAGTTTTCTGACACTATGACATAATACTCAAGGAAAACCAACTTAAAAGAGGAAAGACTTATTCTGATGCACAGGTTCAGATTTTTCCATCTATAGCTGGCTGGTTCTAGTGCTTTGAGGAAGAAACATCTGGCAGAAGAGCGTTGTAGAAAAACACTAGTCACGTCATAGCAGCCAAGAAGTCGGAAGAGTGGAAAGTAAGGGGTACCCCAGTGATCTATTTCCTCCAGTTGACAGTGCTTCCAAAACCCCCACTCAATTATGTGCTAATCAATCTGTTGATGAGGTTAGTGTCCTGATTCTCCAATCACTTTCTGAAATGTCGCTAGCTGGCAACCAAACATCAGTGCATGACCCTCTAGGGAAGACTCCAGATCCAAACCACAGCATGGTTGCATCTCCTTGTGACATTCTAATAAAAATGTAGCTCTTTCCTGATTTTTTGAAATGGAAAGCCATAATATCCCACCTGTATACCCTTCAGAGTATTGGTTTCATTCCACTATAAAAGTCAGAGAAAAGTCACACTGTCTCGTGTTTGACAAATGGGACATCCAAGGCCTCCTTGTGGGCGACTCTGGGAAGCAATTCTGTCAAACCCCACAAAGATGAGATATTAGGAAGGCAATTTCTGTCACCATTTCTTCTTCACTCGTCCTCCCACCTTCATCGTTTAGGAAGGATACCATGGTGCAGAACAGAGAAGGAAGCCACGGGAATGACATGGTGCAGAACAGAGAAAGGAGCCATGCGGATAACATGGTGCAGAACGAAGGAGGGAGCCGTGCAGATTCCATTGGCCTGACGTGCTCTCATTTATAAAATAGAGCCATTATGATGCTCTCAGAAAAAAAAATTACAGCCAAAAGAATTGAAGTGCATTTATGCACTTTGGAAAGTGCATAAAGGCTCTATTACTTAATCTCTGGCCTCTTATGTCTCAAGACCAGCAAATTCTATTTAGGCTATCTTGAAAGTGACCTAAAACACAAGGGATTCAGACGCTGATGGGGCTCCCCGGAAGATCAAGAGCATCAGAGATACCGTGATTGGATCTGTTAGTCCAGACAAAGAAGCTTAGGCTGTTGATAGTAAAGTCACACCAAACCACAGTACCTTAACACAATCAAGTTGTGTTTATCTCTCAGAGGAGTGTCTCCTGTGGGTCTGTAAGGAATGTTTTTCACTATTAGAGCCGATTCGGTTTCAGACTCTGCCATCGCGTAGCTACATGGTTTGGAAGTCTTAGTTCCATGATCAGTGGGAGAAAAGAAATGTCTGATCAGGCTACCTGGAAAAAGAGATAGAGAAAATTTTGTGTACAGAAAGGTTATCGGGCTGTTAACTAAGAATTGGCATATGCGACGGAACAAAGGAAACAGGTTAAACCAAAACCTGATGGGCTATGATGCGATATCGCTAAAGGCCGTGGTCAACCCAAGAGGGAAATCTGGAGCCACAGTGGTTTTGTGACCATTTCCCCTTAACCCAAAGGGCTTGGCCCTTTATTGCTCAGTTTAAACCAGTCATTTGATTGGCCTGACTCCAAAGTCAGGGTCTGACCTTGGGGAATGCCACTCCGATCTATGAGAATTCTTGGAGAGTAATTAGCTGAGATCATTGAGCTGGCAGTTCCCTTAGTAGCTGGGGGAATGACAGCCTGAGTACTGAGCTACAGACCTGAGAGACATGTGCAGCAAGCAACAACAAAGGTACTGGGCAGCTGTCTGTGGGTGCGTGTGCACGTGCGTGTACATGCGTGTGTGCGCCTGCAAGTGTGCATTGTGTATATGCATGTGTGTGCACGTGTGTGTGTGTGTGTGTGTGTGTGTGTGTGTGTGTGTTTCATTGCCTCCAACTAGGAGGGACATATGCCTTGTTTTATCATCTCTTCTCAATGACCAGAGCAGTAGCATAGTCCCACCAAATCATAGGAATCTGACTCTGATATTTGGGATGTGCTAGTGTTTCTGCCACAGTGTTGGAGGGATGTCTCTGGAGCTGCTCATTTTTGCACTGCTAATGCTGTCTACCTTCCAGCATGGTGCAGGTGAGATTTGGCATCCGATGACTTTGTAATAACCTATCTAGTTTCTACCTCCAATTTTCCTACAAACCCTTCAGGCTCCCTTTCTCCCAACTGCAAGATCAGATCCTTCTCATATCTTGCTCTCACATTATCTAGTCATCAAGACAACTTTCTTCGGTCTTTTCTTCTTTATTTATTTTTTAAGTTTTTCATACATTATACTTTAGCCATAGCCTTTCCTCTCTCCCAACTTCTACCAGATCATTCCCTTACCTACCCAACTTCATATTCTTTCTCTCTTATTAAAAAAATAAACATTTTTAAAAAGCACAAAAATAATACAAACAAACAAAAAATGAAGTCTGTTCTTGTGTTGTCCAACTAGTCCTGGATATGCAGCCTGACCTGGAGCATGGCTGATCTACCCAGAGTCACACCATTGAAGAAAACTGGGCTTCCTTCTCTCAGTAGGTATTAATTGCTAATAACTACTTGATTATTGATGGGACTCTGTGCCCACTTCCCTTTCTCCCTGCTGGGATTTTTGTCTAGGTTGAACCTGTGCAGGTCTTGGGCATGCTTTCAGGTTTTGTGAGTTATATGGGCATCAGCTCTGTTATGTCTGGAAGAGGCTGTTTCATCATCTCCGGCTCGTATAATACTTCCATCTCTTCTGTATGGATCCTAGAGCCTCAAGGATTGGGGTGTCGTACTCACTCCAGTTCAAACTAACAAACAAGGTGGGGGGGGGGGGAGGAGGCTCACACCTTAGTGACTGCACCATTACTTTGTATCATAGTTTTCCCAAATTGAAGGGATTTTTCCCTCATCAATTCTCTCCATTTATTCTGAGTTCTGGAGTCCTGGTTGTCCTAATAGACCCTATAACATGGCATGGCATTCTTTTCAAATCTCCCACTCTCATATTTTACATCATTGAGATAAATATTCTTTCCTGGACACCTTCCAACTATTTCTTGTTATATCTTCCAGACTATTCTCGCTAACCACACACCTGATTGGATTTCCGGTACTGGAAAACCTCATATCCTTGGGACTCAGCCGAGACTACTAAATTTGTACAAAAATAAAGCAGATACCTTCTCAACCTTAAAATTATTTGAAACTGCATTTTCTCTGGTCAGCTATTTTTTTCCCTCTTTTAATCACTTTGTTCTTCCTAGCAGTCCCTGTATATACACATTACTTTTCATCATTAGGGAGTTATTGCATACTTCATCTAGACAGTGCCCTGTGCTTTAAGGAGCTAGAGCAATTACAATTAAGGCAGGGTATGGATCACTGCATACACGGCATTAGTCCTTGGACACTCCATAGCTATTAACATACTTTAATATTTGACTGAAGCTATTGATTTTTTTACATAACTATATGTTTCCATCTTAGTGGTACCAATTACAGTTTATAAGTCTATGGAAGAACAGCTGACTTCTCAAAACTTGACTAACTTTGTCTTGTGGACTTGGGAGACAACTTACAATGACTGTACAACCTGTGATCCATGGCTCACTGAGATTGGGCTACCATGTGAGTTCAACTCCATGCTCCATCAGTATCTCCAATGAAATAAGACCTAGAGACAGGAAGGTCAAGACTATAAAGTGCCTATGGGACAAGTCACCATTGTAAATCCACAGTCACTACCTATTTAATCCATGTTTTCTAAACAGACAACTGGCCACCAACATACTTTTTTAATTGCCGATTTTTTGAAATTAGAAATTTTCACTTAAAATTTCATAATCTGGGTGTGAACTTTAAACCTAATGAAAAAAAATTCAAACTTGACTATACTGTGCCCTCATTCCCAGGGCAGTGATTGAAGGCTCCTGAGTAGCAATGGCTCTCCTTTAGGAGATCAGGGCACTCATCTTCCAGTTCATGAAGACCACTTTCTCCTGTTCCTATGGAATGAATTGTGCTCCCCCAAAATTCTCATGTTGAACCCTTAACCCCAGTGTAACTGTTTGGGGAGTCTACCCTTTAAAGAGGTAATCACGGTTCAATGAGGCCACTAGGGTAGACCTTTAAAGCCAATCCAACTGGTATCTTTGAGAAGAGAGATACACAAGGGTGCTTGTACACAGGAAAAAATGCTACATGAGAATACAAGCCAAGGAGAGGGAGCTAAGGAAAAACCAAACAGACCTGCTGACATTTTTATCTTGGCCTTTGAGACTCTGGAACTGTGCAGGACAAATTTCTGTTACTTATGCCACCCAGACTCTGGTATTCTCTTTTGGAAGCCCACGAAAACTAAAGTACCGTGCTGTGGGATGTTCTGTATACTGTGAATGTGTTGCTCTGATTGGTTGATAAATAAAATGCTGGTTGGCCAGTAGCTATGCAGGAAATATAGGTGGGATAAGCAGACAAGGAGAATTCTGGGAAGAGGAAGGCTGAGTCAGGAGACACCAGTCCACCATCCAGGGAGTAATGGCACACAGGTAAAGCCATGGAACATGTGGCAACATATAGATTAACAGAAATGGGCTGAGTTTATTTTCTTTCTTTCTTTCTTTTTTTTTTTTTTTTGTTTGTTTGGTTTGGTTTTTCGAGACAGGGTTTCTCTGTGTAGTGTTGGTGCCTGTCCTGGATCTCGCTTTGTAGACCAGGCTGGCCTTGAACTCACAGAGATCCACCTGACTTTGCCTCCCAAGCGCTGGGATTATAGGTATGTGCCACCACTGCCCGTGGGCTGAGTTTAAATGTAAGAGCTAGTCAACGGTAGGCCTGAGCTAATGGCCAAACAGTTTTAATTAATATAAGCCTCTGTGTGCTTACTTGGGGGACGCGAGTACCGGCACACAGGAAAACTTTCAGCTACAGTTCTCACTGTACCTTCAACAGCTATCACTTTGCATGTATTCTGGAGAGTTTCCTCTATACGTCCACCCTTCCATTCACTCTGTGTGAGTCAAAGAACGGTCACATGCAGATGGCTCAGCAGGAAATAACAAGTATGGCTGACATTGTGTTATCAGTTAAGACGGTAACGTAGATCTACTATAACTAGATTAACTACTTAGGCGAAAACAGTTTCTATAAAGTTAGATTTGTCTAACCCAAAACAGGCTACCAGAAACAAAATTTTAACAGATACAAAAATTCAATAAGAATACAGTGGTTAAGATCCTTGACTGTGAACCAAAAAAAAAAGATGAAAGTCTAAGTTCACACCTTATCAGAATGCTCTCTGGTTGTGTGAGGAGGCCTGCATTTCCTGGGCTTTAAAATAAGCATAATGAGGCAAGAATGCATGCAGTATGCCTAGAATGGGGCTAAGCAAATAAAAGCCACCAGAGCTTTTTATTCTGTTGGGATGCTTCCAGCTCCAAACAGCAGGAATTTTAAATCAAGTCCATCTAAATACCAAGGAATTAACTTGGCTTGACACCTGGAAAACCAAAGCTGGATTTGGGTTTCAGGGTTGACTTAATTTAGTAGCTACATCTGGTCCTATGTCTCCACTGCTCTCTTAATTCTTCCTCTGTCGTATGTCCCTTCCCTTCAGCATGGTAGCTGAATATTTCTTCAGTCCTGGATGTGACTGCCTCCAGATGAAAGGATAGGTTTTCTCTATGTAGCTTTCTATAAGTACCCATAAACTTTTCTTCATACTCCATTGAGTTAAAAAGCCCATGCCACTTTGTTATGGGAATGTAATTGTCTAGCTGACTTTACCCCAGGTTCCCAAACCCATCAACCAAAAGAACAGGATCACAAGCCAAAAATAATCAAAGATCACTGTATAGTTTCGATCAGATGAGCTTTGCTGAGACTCACTGGCTATTTGGCAGAGGCTCTACATTTCTGAATAAAATCGGGGTCCTGTTGTAAAAGAAGGGATAACAGAAATTATGGAGGCAAGTAGGAATTGACTACCATGTTGAAATTTTTATTAGTGAGGAAAATTCACAATTTAAAGAATTGAAATTATACTTAAACATGGTATGTGCTAACTAATATAACGCAATATAAATATAATCAACTAATTTAATCTTCAGTTTGATCAACAGTTTTGAAATGGTCTTTATGATACCTGTTTTACACATAAGGAACTGAGCTTTTTTTTTTTTAAAGAAAAATGTATCCTTGAATAAATATCTTTTAAAAAGGAGCCAAAAGTTAGAATCACATTTCTGACTTCATTTATTGTTTGAAATAAAAGTAGTGATAGTTCTTAGCTCATAAGATTCCATGAGAATGGCCAGGCAGTGGTGGTACATGCCTTTAATCCCAGCACTTGCGAGGTAGAGGCAGACAGATCTCTGTGAGTTCAAGGCCAGCCTGGTCTACAGAGCTAGTTCCAGGACAACCAAGGCTGTTACACAGTGGAACCCTGTCTCAAACAACCAAAATAAATAAATAAATAAATAGAAATTCCATGAGAATGAAATTACTCAGTACATTTGACATGATTTGATGGGGGTTAGCACAAGGTCATGAAGCTGTAAGCACAGCATTGTCTTAACTTCATTTCATGGAATTTCAGGTCTATTTGGGGGAAAGTAACTTATTTTGTGTATCATCAAAAAGATAAGAAAAATGCTGCTAAGCTCTAACCTAAAACTTACTTTCCACTTAGGATTTCTATAGCGTACTTCTTGAAGGAATAAATTTATCTTCATTGGACATATATTTTATCATAAATTGCCTTATGCATACTTAATAAGAAAAATGTGAGTGAAATGAATTGTTAAGGTAGTGTAAACTTTATTTAAAATTCAGTCTTCATCTTCACTTTTCTACCATAATCATAAAGGTCTTCCCGCAAGCAGCATCCTCTGCAATGAGAAACACTGGTAATAAAGATTATACTAAGCTTTTCTTAAAAAGTGTATACTTTGGGTCATCTTAACATGATTTTGTAATTACATAGAGCTCATCCTCTTTGACTCTAGAAAGAGTGGAGACAACACCAAACAGTGGGTTTCTGTTAGTTTTTAAAAAATGGATCTAGTCATGGTTCAAGATTTTCTTCCAAGTCTTTACCATCCATCCAGAAGGTTTTGATGTTGACACCTCAAATGCATTTCAGGTAACGCCAACTCCTGCACTATTTCTGTCTCCTCAAGAGTCCATTGCCATCAGCTGAAAATGCCTCCCAGCTTAAGGATCTTAAGATAAGGAAGAGGTGCATCTCACTCTGTCTCTCACTGGAAAACAGGCTTCTAAGGAACAATAACATTATAATAATGCAATATGATATGCTAAAACAAAAACTAACACATCAGAATAGGACAAAACAAACAGAAGAAAGACAGCCCAAGAAAAGGCACAGAAAACAGAGACCCACTCCTTCATACATGGTGGATCCATATGGGAGGGGAGAGAGGGAGGGATTGGGAGAGCAGAAGAAAGGAAAATCATAGTCACAATGTATTATGTGAGGGAAAAAATCTATTTTCAATTAAAAAAAGGGGGGGAAAGATGTACATCTCACTGATGCTGAAACAAAATAGTCTCATTTTATGGCTAGGTTTTTCCTCTTTTTTGCCTGTCTGTCTCTAAAGAAGTAGGCTTTTTGTAAAGCCAAAATCAGATGCCAGAAGTGACCAAGTACTGGATAAACAGCCAGGAGCAGAGCAAGTATCCCACCGCACACCTGCTGAGCCAGTCAAGAAGTTAAAGGAAGGGGACACCAGAAACGTTCAGTAGGAAAAGATGTCGTTTTTTTTATTGTTAGAGAAATGAGCGCAGAGATTTAGTAAGGCCAGTCACCCTAGTGTAGACTTCCTTTTTCTCCTCTTTAAAGTGCCGAGTTCAGAGGGTTGATATACAGAAACAGCAAAACGTCCACCCAGGGCTGTCGCTCCAGCACTGTGCATAAAGACACTAACCTTGGTGTCGGTACAAGGTCCTCAGGGAAGACTGGAACTTGATCCATCCCGAAGGAAGAGAGCACTACTGCAGAGAAAAGTGATGAGCTTCGATGTGCCAGGGGCACGAGCTTCGACCTTCATGCTCAGGTTCCTGGAGGGCTGATGGAAAGGGCCACAGTGTTTCTCAGACTTCATTTCTAAAATCTTTCCCCCTTTAAAAAAAAAAAAAGTTTATTCTGGCTTATTTAATGAATGGTCTTAGGTTTGCTTCTTTGGTTGAAAACTGGAGATTAAATAAGAATAACAGCATTGACAGAATGATTTCAGAAGTTACTTGCTTAAACCTCCTAAAGTTCATAGACAATGCCAGTATCAAATTGCAACAACTGTCCACGTTCCAGGGTTCCTAAGAGGTCAAGGAATTTGTCTTCAGTGTTTCATCTACTAATACTTGTAAAGTTTAAATATGTATATATTATATATTTATATATGAATATCCACTGAATGCAGCATAACAAGATACAATAAGACTAGGTGCAAACCTTCATATCAAGGCTAGGTAAGGCAGCCCAGTAGGAGGAACAGGGTCCCAAGAGCAGATGAAAGAGCCAGAGACATACCCACTCCCACTCTTAGGAGTCCCACAAAAATATCTAGCTAACAACCATATCATATATGCAGAGGACCTAGTACAGACCCATGCAAGCTCCATGATTGCTGCTTCAGTCTCTGTGAGCTCCCATGAGCCCTGCTTAGTGGATATCTGTGGGTCGTGTTCTAGTATCATTGACCCCTCTGTCTTCTACAATCCTTTCTCCCTGTCTTCCAATGGATTCCCTGATTTCCAAGGGAGGAACCCAGGGGAGCTTTCCAATATAGACTCTCTCTCTCCACCTAATGTTTGTGAGTCTCTGCATCCACTGCCATCAGCTGCCAGCAGTAGCCTTTATTTATGACAATTAGGCTAGGCACCGATCTACGAGTATATAAGGATAGTACTACGAATCATTTTATTGATTTTTTTTTCTGTTGTAGGCCTCTGGGATATTCAGTCTCCAATTTCTAGTCATCCAAGCAATGTCAGACATGAATTCCCTCAATTGATTGGCCACTCCCAAAGTTCTGTGCCTCCGTTGCCCCAGTATCTTGCAGGCTAGATAGATTATGGGTTGAAGATTTTGTGGCTGGGTTGGTCCCATCACAGAAAGCCTTGCCTGGCTACAGAGGATGGTTGATTCAGGCTCCATCCTTCATTACTAGGAGTCCTCACTAGGGTCACCCTCACAGAATCCTGAGCTTCTACTGGACTAGGTTTCCACATCACCCCCACCAAATGTCCTCCAACTCCAGTCATCTCTCCCAGGACTGTCCCCTTTCATCCCTCCCACCCCACCTAAACCCTCCTATTCCCATCCATACTTGTCCCCACCCCATTCCACCCAGAAAATCTATTCTATTCCCCCTTCCCAAGGAAGTCCATGGGTTCCCCTTAGAGTCCTCCTTGGTACTTAGCCTTTCTAGGTCTGTGGATTATAGCATGGTTATCCTTTACTTTACATATAATATCCACTTATAAGTGAGTACATATCATGTTTGTCTTTCTGGGTCTGGGTTTCCTCACTCAGGATGATTTTTTTCCAGTTCCATCTATTTGCCTGCAAATTTCATGATGTCATTTTTTTTTATCAGCTGAGTAATGCTCCATTGTGTAAATGTCCCACATCCTCTTTATCCGTTCTTCAGTTGAGGGACATCTAAGTTGTTTCCCCATTAGAATTCTTTACAAACCTTGAAAGGACAATACTCAATTTCATACAGGGGAAAAAAAGAAATAGGCGCCGGGCGTTGGTGGTGCATGCCTTTAATCCCAGCACTCAGGACGCAGAGGCAGGCGGATCTCTGTGAGTTTGAGGCCAGCCTGGGCTACCAAGTGAGTTCCAGGAAAGGCGCAAAGCTACACAGAGAAACCCTGTCTCGAAAAACCAAAAAAAAAAAAAAAGAAAGAAAGAAAGAAAGAAAGAAAGAAAGAAAGAAAGAAAGAAACAGGATAGCTAGAATGATCCTTAACAGTAAAAGAATTTCCTAAGGTGTCACCATGCCTGATTTCAAGCTGTACTACAGAGCTATAGTAATAAGAACCACAGATATTGGCATAAAAATAGACACATTGGTCAATGGAATTGAATCAGTGATCCAGACATAAGTCCACAGACCTATGAACACCTGATTTTTTTATAAAAAGCCAGAAATAGCACAATGGGAAAAAAGAAAGCATCTTCAACAAATGGTATTGGTCTAACTGGACAGCCACATGGAAGAATGTAAATAAATCCACATTTATCACCCTACACAAAACTCAAGTCCAAGTGGATCAAAGACCTCAACATAAAACCTGATACACTGAACCTGATAGAGGAGAAGGTGGGGAATAACCCTGGATGCACTGGCACAGGAGACAGCTTCCTAAACAGAACACCAATAGTAAAGGCACTAAGATCAACAATTAATAAATGGGATCATATGAGACTGAAAAGCTTCTGTAAGGCAAAAGATGTCATCAATTAAAGAGAGTGGCAGCCTACAGAGTGGAAAAATATTTTTACCAATTCTGCTTCTGATAGATGATTAATATCCAAAATATGTAAAGAACTCAAGAAACTAGGTATCAGCAAACTAATCCAATTAAAAAAATAAGTTACAGCCAGGTGGTGATGGTGCACGCCTTTAATCCCAGCACTCGGGAGGCAGAGGCAAGCGGATCTCTGTGAGTTCGAGGCCAGCCTGGTCTACCAAGTGAGTTCCAGGAAAGGCGCAAAGCTACACAGAGAAACCCTGTCTCGAAAAACCAAATAATAATAATAATAATAATAATAATAATAATAATTTACAGATCTAAACAGAAAATTCTCAATAGAAGAAACCAAAATGGCTGAGAAACGCTTAAGGGAATGTTCAACATCTGTAGCCATCAGGAAATAAAAATCAAAACTGCTTCGAGATTCCATATCACACCTGTCAGAATAGAATCGCAAGTGACATGCTAGTGAGGATATAGAGAAGGGGAACACTCCCCCACTGCTGGTGGGACTGCAAACTTGTACTCACTATGGTAATCAATATGGCAGTTCCTCGGAATCCATCTACCTTAAAACCCAGCTATACCACTCTTGGGCATATACCCAAAGGATGCTCCATCCTACCACGAAGACACTTGCTCAACTATGTTCATAACAGCTTTATTCACAATAGCTAGAAACTGCAAAATGTCTCTTCTAAAAAGACTTCGCAAACTTCATGATCAGCTTTATGTATTTCTATTATATGACATTAATTTATCAGTCAGGCAACAATCACCACTAAAGTAAAAAATACTAAAATGTACCTTCATCTCAAAGAGAGCAGAGTCTAGTATAGAAAAGGTAAGACAGAAATGAAAAGATAGTGCCATGTGTAGTTAAATAGAAAGAAATAGAAAAGATGAAGGAGGAGGAAGTAAAAGAGGAGGAAGAGACTGAAACCAAACCTAAGAACCGGAATAGATTGGCACTTCAGAAAAGTGTCTGTCCTGTAGCTAATTCCAGCCTCATTTGTCCTGAAAGTGCTTCATCTACTCCTCTTTGAGAAATTAGAGCACAAGGCAAGCTGTATGGTGACGGTGACAGATAGATCTGCAAGTTTTCCCCCATCTTGATAAGTAATTGCATTTCTCAGAATCCACTGCAGTTTAAACTTCTGAAGCCAAGAGAAGGTAGAGGAATCAATTTCATATCTGATTAAGTTTGGTGTTCTTGCCCAAAGGAATGAAACAGTAGCTCTTCTACCTCAGTAAATATTGAAAAACAACTCCTTCTCTTGAGATATGTAACCAGGTACATTTGAAAATAAATGTTACCTAGTTGCTTTGGTCATCAGTCTTAGCCTTTAGCTACTGAGCCCTCTCATCAGTACCCAGATATTTTAAATGCCAAGGAACATAGTGATGCCATTAAGAGGATACAGAGTGGCTCTGATGGATAATGAGCATCATTTAAGATGAGCCAAATGGAATGTGTCTTTAGTTTCCTTCAAGAGAATATGAAGTAGGTAGCTGAAAATGTAAGTGCTAAGTCAAAACACAGAACTGTATTGGCAAAAAAAATTAAAGAAGATTAATATATTAGGGATAACAATGGCTATGCCATCAATGTTCACTAAAATAATCCATTCCATTTATATAGCAGTAACAAGTTTCAAAGCACATTTATCATACAATAATGTCTCATCTTAGGTGGGCAGCTGTCATCTTTTGGAGACCTTCTCCTTTCTGAAGAGGAAATGGGGGGGTGGGTCTGGAGGAGAGCTAGGAGGAGTAGAGAGAGGGAAACTGTGATTGGGATGTGTTGTATGAGAGAAGAATTATCAAAGTGCCCTAAGTGCCTTAATTCATAAGAAAGTAGAGCAGACAGAAGAGTAGGTTGTGGGCTGTTACATAGGAACCTTAAGTACTACTCATAAAGGGATGATAAAGAATGTGGGTAGGTATGAAATCACATACAGTCTATGCTACCTCCTTCATCATTGGGGTTCATTATTCAAATGATTCAGATGAGAATACAGTCAGCCTTCCATGTCTATAGATTCCCCATTTGAGGTTTCGCTTAACCACATATCAAAAATATTGAAAATGAGAGAGATGGCTTGGCAGGTAAAGGCACTTGCCACCAAGCCTGATGACTTGTGTTCAGTCCCAGGACCCACACAGTAAAAGGAAATAACTGACTCCTACAAGTTGTTCTCTGGCTTCTCCTGGCACATGGGTTGTGGGCATGCACACAACCTGTCTTAGTTAAGGTTTTCTATTGCTGTGAAGATTCACCCTGACCATGGCAATTCTTGTAAAGAAAATGCTTACAGTTTCAGAAGTCCTGTCCATTATCATCATGACAGGGAGCATGGCCAGGCATGGTGCTGGAATCGAGAGTGTTACAACTTTAGGCAAAGGGAAGTCAACTGACCGTCACACTGAGGGAAGCTTGAGCAAAAGAGACCTCAAAGCCTGTCCCTACAGTGACACACTTCTAACAGGCTTTCTGTCCCCTGATCATAGGTTTCTCTGCCAGCACAGTAAGCCAAATGAAGCTGAATTGAAAAAGTGTAACAACAGGTTTATTGGAGCAAAGCACCTCCCAGGTGAGTTCTCCAGTCCCGGTCCCAGAGAAACTGCACAGCCAAACTAAAGCAGGGGCATTATATAGGTTGTAGGAGAGGATGATGTGTCCACCACAAGCTAGGTTTGTGCCCAAGTGTGATCTAAAGCTGAACACTTTAGGTGGGGACTTGGGCAGCTGGCAACTTCAGAGGAGGAAGCTGCCTTAGCCCCAAAAATGCAGAACTGGGTTTTTTGGTGCCTTCTCTTTGTTCAGAGATTCTCTGAGTGGGCAGAGTTTGGAGACACAGGAATGGGGCTTCTCAGACCATGCAGGAGCAAGCTGGAGGTTCCAACTGAGCAATTTCCTCCCAAAAGGTCACACCCCCTAGTATTACTACTCCCTTCAGGGGTCATTTTCTTTCAAACCGCCACATTCCAGTTCCTGGCCCCAAAGACATATAGCCATATCATAATGGGAAAAAAATGCATTCAGTTCAACTTCAAAAGTCCCCATAGTCTGTAACAGTCTCAAACTTGCTTCCAAGTCCAAAGTCTCTTCTGAGATGCATGACAATCTCTTAATTGTAATCTTATGTAAAAATAAAAATCAAAAAATAGATCACATATTTCCAACATATAATGGCACAGGATACACATTACCATTCCAAAATGCAGGGGAGGGAGCATAGTGAAGAAATACTGGACCAAAATAAAACCAAAAACCAGCTGGGCAAACTCCAAACTCTGCAGCTTCGTGTCTGATGTCAAAACCCCTCTTCAGAGCTCCAACTCCATTTAGTTTTGTTGACTGCAACACACTTCTCTCTCTTGAGCTGGTTCCACTCCCTGTTAGCAGCTCTCCTTGGCAGGTGTCCCATGACTCTGGCATCTCTAACATCTTGGGTTCTCCAAAGCAATCCAAGCTTCAACTTCACAGATTCATGCAAAGGCCTCACTACTAGGCCTCCATTCAGGAACACCCCTGACATACGCCTAGCCTCAGCAGCTTTCTTTAGGAGTAGAGGCAAATTCCATAACCCATTTTTTTCTATCCTTAACTCTAAAGCCAGAACTACATGGCTGAAGCTGACAAGTTCTGCTGCTTACTGGGGCTGGAACATGGCCCCTTCATTTAATTATATCTTCATCAGCTTTCTGTCTTTCACTGTCTAAGCTTGGATGTCCTGAAACTTGCTCTGTAGACCAGGCAGAACTCAAACTCAGAAATCCACCAGTGTCTGCCTTCCCAGTGCTGGGATTAAAAGTGTGCCCTACCACATTCGGCTCTAAGCTTTTCTTCAGTTCATTTTCACAGGTTGGAAACTTAGCTTGGTGGGAGCTTATCCTGAGGTCACCACTCACTTTATTTCATTTCTTAATCCATCTACCTCTTTGAACAGAGGATTTAGCTCCACTCTACTTCGTGGTGCCCTTCTTCTCTTCAAATAATTTTCCTTGCTCTGCTTGCTCCTCTTCATTATGTATCTTCATTAGAGTTGCCACTAATATCCACACTACAGAGTCTACACTAGGTTGTTTGTAGATTTCTTCTGCCAACAGAATTAATCCAAAACTCTTCACATTAGCCTCAGGCAGACTCTTTGGACAAGGGCAAAAGGCAGCCACTTCCTTCACCAAAATATCACAAGAACGATTTTGAGGCAACATGCTAAAATTCTTCCCCTCTGAAACCTCTTGATCCAGTCCTGGACAGTTCATCAAATCACACTCAGCACCACTGTCTTCCATGCCCCTACTAGTATGGTCCATTAAGCAGTGCTTAAAGGATTCTACTGCTTTCCTAACCCAAAGTATCAAAGTCCATATTACTCCAAACAATACCATGGTTAGGCCTATCACAGTAATACCCCAGTCCCTGGTACCAACTTCTGTCTTAGACAAGGCTTTCTATTCTGTGAAGAGACACCATGACCATGGCAACTCTTATAAAGAAAATATTTAACTAGGGTGGCTCACTTACAGTTTCAGAGGTTCAGTCCATTATCATCATGACAGGGAGCATGGACAGGCATGGTGCCAGAACTGAGAGTGCTACATGTTGCAGGCAACTGGATGTCAACTGACTGTCACACTGAGGGAAGCTTGAGCAAAAGAGACCTCAAAGCCTGGCCCCACAGTGACACACTTCCTCAAACAAGGCCACACCTCCTAATAGTGCTACTCCCTTTGGGGGCCATTTTTCTTCAAACTACCAAGCAACCACACTTAAACATGCATAAAAATTAAATAAAAGTAATTTCAAAAATTAACAACAGTATTGGAAACAAAAATGCATCTCTATTAAACAGGTACAGATTTTGCTGTGTTTTTTTCCCCCTGATTGATACTGTGTAGCACAGTTGTCGTACATGTTATAAGTCATCTAAAGTGTTGTATTTGAAGCAGATAGGAAGATACACACAGGTATGCTATTGCCTGTAAGAGACATAAGTATCATCAGATTTTGGTACCTTTGGGGGTCCCCTCAATGAAGACTAACAACCCCTCATGAAGACTAACAAGCAATAGCAGTCTCTAAGCTAAATATGGATTTCCTGTGAGAAACTGGTTGAGGTTATTAATTTTCCATAGAGAAAGTACATACATCAGGCAAAATGCAACTCTATGGAATAAATGGTATTTCAGGAGAAACTTTTTAAAGAATGGTGGTTTTGCTTCAAGGCAAAAACCAAGAACTTTCAGAGAAGAAAGAAGTATCGAAGGAAACAGAAGAAGAAATAGAAGCAATTCTACCAGCAAAAGTGTTCATCTTGGAATGAGTGTGCACTCCACCTGCATTTTAAAACTAAAGTGCAAATGAACATTGCAACCATGCAAAGCCATGGGGTCCTGGTCACGCAAGACGCCTTGGCCCGGAAATGGCTATTTTGACCCAGAACTGACTAGGCCGAAGTGTCTAGGTCCACCGGACATGCACAACCGTGGGAGCGTGTTGTGGATCTATCACCAAGGACTCCAGAGTTTGAATACATAAAATGAAGATTTAATTTACTAATCCTAAGAATGGATCAGAAGGGTCTCAGTTTCTTTGAGAAAGTAGAATTTGGAGTTTGAATGCTATTTTTTATTTGGTGGGGTTGTCAATTACCATTGTTTTATTGGGGTATTCTCAATTGGGCATCTTTTCTATAACCTTTAAATGTAGAGACTGACAAAATAGCTCATGTAGATGAGTCAGTAGAACATCCGGGAGTAAATGAAGAACGGGAAATGAAAGGTGGGTAACAACAATAAAATACCGTATGGAGAACGGTACACTGCTGCAGAGTTAGATGAGAACTCAAAAATAAGTGAGGAACGTGAATAATTGAGAAGCCTTATTGTGGTAATCTGGAGAATGTCATCATTGATCAAATAAACTCTCTGTATGAAGGTAGAACTAGTTTCCTTGCAAAATACAAAAAAAGAAAAAGAAAAATATATAAGTACAAGCACATTCTGTGTGCCAGTGTTATTGGTCTCTCGGTGTCATAGAGTTTCAAAATGTGTTCACTACACCTGCATTTCCTAATTGCAGTGGGAAAATGCCTTGATATAAAAAGATGTAACCATTTTTTAAGTAAAACACAATTCAAGCATCATCAGCTTTTATAACAATGGCACAATTCCTAACTGGTACATACATCGTATCCACATTGGAGGACAGAACTGAGTACAACTTATAACACGTACATTCTAATTCCCATTGACAGCTGTGATGACTAACTGTGTTGACTTGACCATGCTAAGAGATGCTTGGATAGCTGGTAAAACATTGCTGAGTGTGTCTGTGAAGGGATTTCTGTCATCAATAAGTAGACTGAATAATGAAGGTCTTCTTCACCAGTGTGAAAAAGTATTATCCAACTTGTCCTAGTTTCACCTCTGTTGTTGTGATAAAATACTCTGATGATAAAAGCAGCAAAATGTTTATTCTAGCTCACAGTTCCAGGCTACAACTCACCACTTCAGAGAAGTCACAGCAGCCAGAGCTTGAGATAACTAGTCACATCACATCAGAGTCAAGAGCAAGAGAAATGAATGTATCAATGCTTACATTCTTGTTTGCTTGTGATCAGCTCAATTTCTCTACTCCTATATACATCGGGGCCCCCTGTATAAGGAACAGTGCCACACATAAAGGGACAGGTCTTCCCATGTCAATTAACTTAATTAAGACAATTATTGAGACTCTCTTTTCAGGTGATTCTGGGCTTATCAAGTTAACCATCAAACAACTTATTGAAGGCTTACATAGCTAAAAAAGTTGGAAAAGAAGTAATTCATTTGCCCTCTCTCTCCCTCTCCCCTTTCTCCTTTCTCTCCCTCCTCTCTCCTTTTCAACTGGAGCATTCATGTGTTCACTGTTTAGGAACCTTGTACTTCTGGTTCTCAGACCTGCAGAGTCACGGACACCATCAGCCCCAAAGGTTCTCGAGTCCTCGCATTTGGATTGGAGCCAGGATATTTAAATCGTCCGGACTGTATACAGCAGGTCTCAGGACTTAACAGTCCTGAGATAGTCAAGCAAACAAATCTTTTATAATGTCTCGTCTGAAATTCTGTATTTACTAGGGCTTCCATTTCCCTGGAGAACCCTAACAAGTCCATCAGCAGAAGAACGGGGGTAAAAAATTATCCTTTCTCTTAGTTTCCTTTTCGAATAGGTGAAATCAATAAGGCAGTTTCTACCCATTTGCATCACAGAATTGTGAAGAACAAAAGATAAAATGTATTTCCTACCACAAGGACACAATATTAATGTGGTGTCACTCATTTTTTATAATGCACTATATTGTTTCCTTCCAATAAAAAAATGTAAATGTGCAAAGATAATCCAGTAAAAGTCAACCATAAATACCACCATAATAAAAGAACTTCTATTAATGTTTTAATACCTACATATATTTTATGGGTATATAATTTAATTCTTCCCAGATGGCTAAACAATCTATCTTGTAATTTGTTACTAGAAATGCTAAACATGTTGTAAATGCCATTACTGCTTCCTGTCTTGCTCTGATTCTTCCTTTAATTTGGGAATTATTTTAAATAAAATGTTCTGATAGCTACCTTTTCTCTAATTGTTTTAGTTATAAATGTCTAAATGGTGTGCCTTCCTGTCATATTTCAAATATTCAGAGCATACTAAGTTCAATAAATGTATTTTAATTTTTATTTAACTTTATCATTAAAGTATACACGTACAGTATGAGTATGTGAGTGTGGGCACATGCATGTGACAACGTGTGGAATTCAGTGAACAACTTTCTGGGGTCAATTGTCTCCTTTCACAGTGGATTCTTGGGAGCACACTCAAGTCATCAGACTTGCCAAGCAAGCTCTTATACCCACTGAGATCTCTTGCCACCTCTCAATAAATGCATTATATAAGCTCAGAATTCATTGTTGCTTTGTAACTATTAAGTGTAATTTTTAGTATAACCCATACTGACACCTGAAATGGGTTATTTAAAACCTAGATTAAAAACAGATGGAAATACAAGCTAAAGATCTGAAAGTAGTTTTTCTGGGATGGTCTCATTGATTGGTACCTTTTTAATAACAAGTTCTTTGGGAACATAAAGAGACCATGGTTCAATGGTAGGTTAGGAAAACAGCTACAGTACATGACAGTCACTGCCAGTGGAAAGGGGACTCCATTTCACCACCCCACAAACTTGAAACTAGCCTTGCCTGCTTCAAACAACAAATAAAATGTGGCAGACATGATGCTCCAAGGACTCTGGAGTCTACAGTCTCTGAGACAACTTCTTTTACTCTCTAACAGCACTGCCCTGGCATAGTCATGTAAGTATATGAGTCTAGCCTACTGAGGCCATGAGGTCATGTGGAAGAATGCTAATCTACAGCCAGGCATGTGAGTGACATCTGGATGGACCTTTGTGGTGATATTTTATTTGTATGTTAATAAATAAAGTTTGCCTGGAGATCAGAGGACATAGATAGTCAGTCATAAAAATAAGTCAGGCAGTGGTAGCATATGCCCTTAATCTGATCACATGACAGGCAGAGTCTCTGTGCGTTCAATGACACAGCAAAGCGTGGTGACACATGCCTTTAATCCCAGTACCAACCCTAAAGACCTGAAGGTCTGTATAGACAGGCAGTGACAAGGAAGTGAGGTGGCTGGACTAAGAGCCAATGAGAAGGCAGAAGAGTAAGGCAATAAAGGCGCAGGTTAGAGAGGAAGAAGCTAGTTCTCTTGGGAAGCTATGGCTGTGGCGTGGTGGGCTAAGGTTAGCAAGTGACTCTACTATTTCTCTGATCTCTACAGCTTTCACCCCTGTATTTGGCTCTGTGTTTCTTATTTAATAAGACTTTAGAAATTCATCTACAGATCTTCTAGTACAATTAACCTTCTACCTGAATGCAACTACGTGAGAAACACTAAGCAAAACCAGCAGTGGAGCCTCACGGGCAACCCAAAGACTCATAATAGAAAGTAAATTACTATTCGCTTGAGACATTTGATTTGGGGCGGGGGGGGGGGGGGCAGTTTGTTTCTCAACAGCTGTGGGAGATACTAGACACGTCTGTATCACTGACTGATCTCACTTCCACCCTAAGATGAAAAATAGAAGGCAGCATAGATCATGAAAATTTTCTCCCAGAGGAAAATAAATTCTTAAGTTTGAATGTGAATCAAGTATGAGCTGGTCAAAATCAAATGAGTTGTTTGTTTGAGGAGGAGAGATTAACAAGATCAAGTCATATTTATGATGTAATCTAACTAAAGTGGAAATGGTCAAATGGCAGGCAACTGCTTCCCTGTGCCACGAGGCCATGAACAGACCTCAATCCTATGGGGCCCACTCCCATGCATGAGGCATCTCAGGGTTGCAGATACAGTTGCAATGTGCAGATAAGCTTGGAGATGTGAAGGTTTCCATAGCACCATCACATTTTAGAGCAGAAACTTAAAGAAGGCAAGCATCTAAATTCAAAACTGGACTTCAAAGTTATGGTGGAGATATATATTTTTTTTTTGCCAAGACATCAAGACACCTTAAAATAAAAATATAAATAAAATAAAAAGATAGTTTATTTAACTTTTGTGACTTGATTTAAAATGTTAAAATATTTAGACCTACCTAATATGAGTTTGCATTCTCTAGAACCCCATGAAAGGGAAGCATGGCTCTTTGACCACTGAAATAGGATTTATTGACACCAGGCATCATCAGATAGACTTTTCTATCACACATTCACATTTGATGATATCCTCATCATTTGCTTTTCAACTGACCATGTATGGAGTAAACTCTTCCAATAGATGAATCCTCTGTAAAGAGGTACTCAACAATTACTGGAATAACTCTTTGTTTGAAAATAAATACCTTCAGTATTTTTAATTTTGGTATACCATGGAATGTTTCTGTGAGACTTCATATAGCGTTAAGCAATTTTGTTGGCCTTTTATACTCTCATTTCTAACTCCTTTTTAATAAGAAACTGAAATATAGATGAGATTATAACTATTCTTTATAGTTTTCTTGAGTTTTTTAATAATGAGTCTGTGTTGCTATGCAATTAAATAAGTAAAAGAAAAACCCTCAACCAGTATACAAAAGTATGGAAGTTTTCTATGGATAATTCCCTCAACCAGGAAAGTAGCAAAATTCCCAGGAGGAAAGGATGGGTTGAAGGACTGTTGGATAAATCCAGGCAAGAGAGTGCAAGTGATGATGGTTAAAGATGAGGTGGTTGGGACGAAGAGAAGTGACAGGGCTTCTGGTTTAAGCAGTTGGTAGGGAGGCACTGTCCTTCACTGAAATGGGAAGCACAGGGAGGGAACCAACTGTGAGAATGGAGATCATAATTAAGTGCCAAACTGCTGCATGTAGGGAACAGGCAAGGAGGCAGAGCATCCCATCCCACCTGTACTCTTCTGTCAGCTAATTAAAGCCACGATCATCTGTTTTTAGAAACATCACCCCATTTGTTTTCTTTGAGCATGCCTACTTGAATCGAAAACCATGTCTTGCTTGCACTGTGTATGACACTGTATTTTGCTAGTGAGGCACCCCTTCCCCAATATCAAGCAGACTCAGAGGAGCTGACCTGGAACCCCTGATGGAAACACCACAAGGAATAAAAAGTGGGTTCCAGTCTGCCTGGCTGTAGTGCCTCCTCTTAATGGATAGCAATGTAATATTCATTAAAAAGAATTCAGACTTCAATCATTCTAATGATCATGAAACTTCTTTCATCAATGCATAATAGAACAAAAAGATTGATTTTCATAGGAATAGCTTTCAACATTTTTTTACTTCTGTATAAAAAATAAATCTGCTCAGAATCATACAAAGTGCAGGATTTTCAACTCTGCTTGGAAACAGAAGGTAAGTTGTTATACTATTTCCTTCCTTCACCACTGCAGTAAAGTTAAAATAGTCCATTCTCTGGTGAAGTTTAGCAGTCTAAAATCACCTTCAATTGAAAAGCCCTTTACTTCTCAGTAAAATGTCAATTTTAAATGGACATTTGTTATGACCAGGACACTGCGTAGCTCCTTTTCTCCTGGTGATGAGTTATAATAGAATTAAGAGTCAGATAGCACTCAATAGTGTCATTTCATTGCCTATCTGCATTCCTTAAAAATTAGAAAATGATTACTTAGCAATTTCCGAGTGTCAACAAACCCCACAATACGTCATCAGAATAAGACTCATCCACAGGCATCTATCTTGATGAGGCATTAAATGAATGTGAGTCACAGATTGCGTGGCCACTTTAGATTATATAGACTTGCCTTGCACTGTGAAGGTGAACTCTAGTTAAGCTTAAAGCTGAGCCTGTTCACAAACGTAGGAGGGTAGAATTAAAACGGCCCACGGAAGTCACACACTCAGACATTTAGTATTATTAATAACACCCACAGTTATTGAGCCAAGGGTGAGGATGTGACCAAGTCAATAGAACATGTGGAGACTGAGACTAATGCAGCTGAAAGGGACTCATATAAGCTCTCCATTTCACAAGTCATTTGAGCATATGGGATGGGTGACGTGTGTTGGGATGTATAATACTAAAGCTGGGTGCATTTGGATGAATGAAAAATTGAGAACACTGACAATTAGAGAGGTTTTATAGATTTTTCCAAAATCACAGAGAGATAGGAAGTAGAAAGTAATCTTTCAAAGAAATAAAGAATAATAACTCTTCAACTAGCTTAATCATAAACGACGTCTATTGATTTCCACAGCAAAAATCCGGTAGAGGATATTTCCAGGCTCAGCTGGATGCAAGAGCCTAAAAGTTGTCACCAAAGATTGGCTTCTCTCTATTTCTCAGCTATGTCTTTCCTGATCATTGGTTTTACAATGAGACTTTACGTGGTAACCCCAGAAGTCCATATCAACCTATTTCTTATTGGCAAAAGCATCAGGACAAAAAGAAATGTACCATTTCCCCGAAGTCATCACGTAACTCCACTGGCTATCACTGACACCAATTGAGTCATGTGACTATCCGTCTGGTCCTGGCATTGTGCTGTTCTGAGGCTCCATCTTCAGTACTCTTACATAAACCTCGGCTGCCACGTATGAAATGAGAATGATTTTGGGTGGTTCCCATGGGGTAAAAAAAGATTATCCTGTACCAGGAGATGCTAGATACATGCAGCAGCAGTGCCCATCAAGCAATAGCTGGATCACAGTAACACTGACTTCTGAGTGGAGCTACCTACGTCATGTTTTGCCTTGACACTTAAAATCTCTAAACAAACTTTAAAGGAAAAGAGAGGATCAACAAGCAATGAGTGCTGGTGTCAATGGAGCAAACACAGAATGATAGACCGTTCACCACTGTGCATCCTGCTCGGCACCATGTTGTGTGGGAGCTTTTCCGGGGAGGCGACACACACAGAGACATACATACAGACACACAGATACACAGACACACACACACACACACACACACACACACACACACACATGCACACCCCTACTCATCCCAGAAAGGGAGCCACAACAGACCAAAGTAACAACTGCACCAAAACCCAACTTGATAAACCTGAAAGATTTTACCGGTGTTACTGACAGGAGAGCACGGGTGTAGGGTTACTTATGAGAGCAAGGATAACACAAAAGCAGCTCCATCACCAAAAGTTCATCATGAGCTCTCCTCCTCCATCCTGGAGGGAATGTTACAGTTCTGAAGGAACTGCTATAAAGCACCACATTAGACAAGCGGCACAGACTCAGATGGGGCTCATCCTCTCACTGTACCAGTCTGGTTTTCTTGGAGTCTCATTCACCGCACTGTGGTTCCCTTAATCTGAGACTAAATTGTTGTAGAGCTCCTGAAGAATCCAGGAAGAGAAAAACAGCTGCACAGGCTAACCTATGTCTTTAAATCAATGTCATCTCTCTCCCGCAGTCTGTTTCTTATTCCTCCTCTCATGCCCCACCCTACGGTTACAAAATAGCCAATCAAATTATATGTCACCATGCATGGGAGACAGAGAAACAAGAATCATACGAAAGCCCTGTTCACTGTTCTTTCTAACAGGAGTCCTGCTGAGTCTTCTAACATAATTAAAAGCCGTTTTCCTGGAGAAGCCTTGGTGTCCATCTCTTTGATCAGAATCCCCCAACATTTTTGCATCCCTCATGTCTGCGAGTGTTGGAAAGAGGAAGACCCCCTTACCCTTCAGATAAAAACCTTCCTGTGTTCTACCTGTGTCCTACTCACACATAGGAGACACAATCAACTACTAGAAGGAGACTGAGGCCCGCTAGGATAATCCGCTCCATCCATGGCAAACTTCTTAGTGTTCGGTCTTATTCAGGGCCAGCCAAGCTTCCTCAGCCTTAGTTGTATTTATAATTGTAGACACTGTCTTTCATATCTGTGGCTTCTGCAGCTGATCCCATGTATCATAGAATAATCTACTATCCTGTTCTTATGGTGTGTGTAAAACACACAGCTAAGACTGGGATCAGTCTTTTCTTTCTGGTTGCAAATTCCTGGCAAAGGAACTAGTTGCCCCAAGCTGGAACATGTGCCTAATTTGGACCTTCAAACTCTAGCCAGAATGGGACAAAGGAAAGAAAGTGACAGTTTCCACAGTGACAATGGAGTGTACATAGAGAAGAGATGGTTCCAAAGTCGATGAGATGTTGAACATCTGACTCAGCAGTTGTCCATGACAGAGCAACCCCACTACCTCTATCTAGACCAGTGTTTCTCACCCTGTGGGTGGGGTTTCATGCCAGATAGATATCCTGCATATCGGATACACTACAATTTACAACAGTAGCAAAGTTACAGTTGTGAAGTAGCAATGAAAATAATTTTATGGATAGGGATCACTGCAACACAAGGAACTATGTTAAAGGTCACAGCATTAGGAAAGTTGAGGACCACTGGTCTAGAAACTCCTACTGCTGCCTTCTAGGGCAAATTCAGAATCTCAAGTTCAGGCTATACCACTCTTGGTACTAGTAGACAACAGTTACATTTATCTAACCAAAAAAGAAAGCTTGCCATTAATATGAGAATGTCATTTCTTCTATATGTTATAACCAAGGAATTTATCAAATGATTTTTAAAAAATATTTCACTGTTGTAGAATATTATTTTAAGATGTGCTACAGTTGCTTATGCTATGGAACATTTGTTTAATGATGCAAAGATGTATTGCATTCTTTTATGTTGTGTTTGTTTAATTCTGTGAAGCTGTTACTCTGCCTGTCTAAAACACCTGATTGGTCTAATAAAGAGCTGAATGGCCAATAGCAAGGCAGGAGAAATGATAGGCAGGGCTGGCAGGCAGAGAGAATAAATAAGAGGAGAAATCTTGGAGAAATTAGATCAAGGAGCAGGATAAGGAGGAGGATTCCAGAGGCCAGCCCCTCAGCTACACAGCAAGCCACAGAGTAAGAAGTAAAGAAAGGTATACAGGAGAAAGTAAAAGCCTAGAGGCAAAAGGTAGATGGGATAATTTAAGAGAAGCTGGCTAGAAACAAGCCAAGCCAAGGCCAGGCATTCATAAGTAAGATTAAGACTCCGTGTGATGAGAGCTGGGTGATAGGCCCCCAAAACAGCCAAAAAGCAAAGAGTAAAAACAACCAACAAAATTTCACAAATTTTCTACCAATAAAGACTCACAAGTATTAGACATACATTATCAACATACATTATCATGGAAAACATTTTTATGCACTCACCTGTAAGTATAAAGTCTCAAGCTTCGAATCTAGGTTTCACCCTGAAGTCATTTTCTCACTCTTCTGTTGTAGCTTTTATGACCAGATGAGTTCTTAGTAAAAGACTATGGTCCTTAGAATTTAAGTAATAGGATATAAATGCAAAATACATGACCTCACACAGTAGGGCCCAAAGTAAACAGACTTAGATGTGAACGGCTCTGGGTTGCGTTGGTTCCCAGATTTAAATTTGGTCTTCACAGGCCTTTGCCTTGCTGGGCATTAGAGAGAAAACTTGAAATTCATTTGATCTTCTCCCTTTTTTCTAACCACACAAATGAAACAGTCTCACTGGGTGACCCTCTCTTGTTCAGGTAACTTTTCTTTCCCCATTTGGCAGATAGCTATGAGGCGAAGAAGGAGTAATCACGGCGTCCCTAGTGGCACAAGGATTAGCCATTGCCAGCGCTCTGGACACTCCCAGATCCCATCATAATCTCCTGGTGAGCCCCGGACAGAACTCACCAGCTCTAGGGTGACTTAGTACCCTGGAGACATCCTTCCTCATAAGTTCACCACATCCCGTTAGCTGCTTCCCACTACAGGACAAGTCACAGTGTCTGTACCTTTCACCTTGCAGGGATGGAACCCTGTCTGCACAAACAGTTTGCATAAATGGGGTGATACTGAGGGAGTCATTGCAGGGTGGTATAGAAGAAGCCACCAAGAATTTCTGCTTACGTAGAAATGTAAACCCAAAGCACTTCTTGGGACCTCTGTCACTCTCCTTAGAACATCTCTAAGGAACAGATTTCAACCCAGAAAGAAAAGGTCAGTGCACATCTGTCCGCACTCCTGTTTTGCCTTCCTTTTGACAACCAGTTAGGCGGCAAAATAGTTAAGAGTTATGAATCTCTTTCAAGCCATAAAATTTCTTTATATTACATCCTTTTTGTTCTGGAGTAGAGGATCAGATGGCTGCCAAGGAATAAGACACAGGAGAATGGGCAACCAAAAACAGTTGAACATGCCAATCAATGTGTTGCCATTTATATTGGTGTGTTTATATCAAGCAGTGCCCAATGTTGGTTGGTGGTGGTGCCTTTTGCTCTATATTGGAAGTTATTACCTCATTTGGAAGGAGTTGGTCACATTTATATTTTTCCTATTTCATTAGAACTCACATGTGGAGACCTGTATAAAAAGAACCATGCATGTAGAATGTTCTGACTTATTCCCATGAGAAAATACCTCTTATCCCTTTACAAATAGACACCAAAGGTCTGACCTACCCTGGTCCAGCTCTGTCTGGACCATAGCTTCCCTGATAAGTGAGATATTTGAAAACTACTGAAGGAAAACAAATGAGACTTTCCCCCCAGTGTAATTAAATTAGCCGGGGGAACAAAACGAAGTATTTTTGGAATGAAGGTAAGCAGCCATCCAAAGCATCTCTGCCAAGAATAAATATTTGTGGATTTGTCTATTGATGGGAAGCTCTAGCTCCTGAGTGTACTCTGGTCTGTGTGGTCTCCAAACACTTCCCATGAATTCACATTGCTGGGCAAGAAGTCATTAAGCATTATGTCCCGAACATCTGCTGCCTGAAGACCTCTCATGGTTCTCTGTAGAAAAGGTCTCACATCGCGCAGATGGAAGAATTTCATATTAAGTGAGAGTTTCAGCCAGGAAAGATTGTTTCTGCCAAAGGTCTTTAAACTCTGCCTAACATTGCTGCTACAGACAAGATCAGTATGTTACATCCCAAATGAGATCACAACCATCAGAGACTCAGCCCTGGGGTCAGAAAGCAGAATATTATTATCTAGCCACCCCTGGAGTCTCATCAGACTTTAAAGGCCATGTGTGTGCTCCTCACTTCCATCTAGCCTCCTGGTTCTGATCCCAGCCTCATAGCCACATGTGCCTTCTGAACACAGACACTTGCCACAACAGTCCATCACTGCTGTGCTAACTCCATGCCTATCATTGAAGCAAGACTCTCCCTGTGCCCGAGATTATTAATTCAGACCCGTAGATTACTCTCAACATCTACCTGGTCCTGGCTAGTGTGAACTGAAGTTCCCAGAAAAATGCTACATCTGTGTAAAACTTTCCACAGGCTGGATGA
This sequence comes from Peromyscus attwateri, assembly GCA_902168425.1. Classification (NCBI taxonomy): domain Eukaryota; kingdom Metazoa; phylum Chordata; class Mammalia; order Rodentia; family Cricetidae; genus Peromyscus; species Peromyscus attwateri. Next base: position 25,399 of record CABHPP010106101.1, on the reverse strand, counting down.
CTGACTAGAACCTATGTAATGTGTAAAGAGCTGGAATATTGTAAGTTCAAAGGCTAATTATCTCGAGCTATCTTAGCCTTGTAAATAGCTAGCTGTTGCCTAACTCTGTGTGTGACCTAACGTCCTTGTAACTGTTCAGTAAATCCTTCTGGAATGTACAAATAAGACCCCTGGCTTCCACCAACCCAAAGGCTAAGAACAGCCTCAGATAGCATTGAGTCCTAAAACAGAGATTCCCAACTTTATTGTGATTTGTCTGCTTGATGATTCTACCAGTGTGTATTAAGTGTTCCTTGATAATGACTTTCTTTGTAGGTTATACTGTTACTATTACACTTCATAAAACTTACCATTTGGGAACATTGTATTGGATGACTTGGGTTTATGTTTCCAGGCCATAGTCACTGATATTTGGCTCTGTAACAAGCTATCTCTTATTCTGTTTCTTACAGCAACAGTAGCTTTGTGGAAGATGCCAGCTCTTCCAAAGGCCCCAAATAACTGCTCTGTCAGTGTTAACAGCGTGGGGCAGTAGGCAAAACTTGTGAAAATAGATCAGAGAAGAGCCAAGAAAGAGGTTTATCCTTCAATTTAATAATATAATGCTCTGCCATGGTGATCACATTATCTGGGTCTTACTGACAGAATGTTCCAGTATTCTGTGCCATCCTAAATATCATGTACCATTCCCTGGAAATGTGGCTTGGGAATACCATTGAATACACAATGAAATCTGTATAAATTCAAACCATTTGGGAGTATTTTACTCATGTTGTTGGATCTTCAGATTCCCATAACTGTGACTCTGATGTAAACAAAGTTTGTGTCTTATTCTATTCTGCTTCATCACAATTTGTGAAAAACACAGTCTTCATGTCTATGGAAGAGTAGGCCTTCCCACTTTTATGGTGTCGCTAGTAAAATTACTTCAGAGAGCAGCAAGCCATTCTGCACAGCCCTCATCACAGCCTGATGTCTGACCATTCTTCTTTCTCTGTGTGATACTCATTTTTTTTTCTGGTCCACCTTCAAGCTTTTCCTTCACTAAGTCTCCTCATCTTGCCACTTCAAATGCTTCCAGCCCTCTTAAAACAACTGTCAGAGAATGAACAATGATAAATGCCATGTGCCGATACTGCCTTCCAGATCCCAGGCGAAGCTGGTGACTGAAAACATGCCCATGTCTCTGCCAAGCCTTTGCATGCCCCATTGCAGACCTCAGCTTAGGCAGCCCAGACAGACCTGGCTGACAAGCTAGAAAATAATGTGCTTGTCATCATAGTCTGGAAGGAGGTCCTTGTCCAAGGTGGTTTTCATAATTTGGTATTGTTCACCAATGGAAAAAAATAACGTTTACATTCTTAAGTAAAAAATGCCTAACATTTATTTTATGAGTTAGTCAGTTTCTACTTCTAAAATAATCTTTATTGTACTCAAAGTCATATGGTGGTGTTTATTTCCATTGTAAAAAATGAAGAGGTAAAACCTCAGACTGTGACTTTTCATCAATGTTTCATTTATCAGTTATTAAAAAAAAATAAAGAGGAAGGTTTGAAAGAGTTAAACACTCCTTGCCAGTGCTGTGTATACACAGGAGCTGTTTGTGTATGTGATGTGTGTACATTCTATTGCTCTGAATACCTACAAATGTGAATAGATCATAGGAGTCTGATAGTTTCAAGTTTTACTGGTTGGACCTTTATCATGGAAAAGACAAACTGGACTTACCATGACAACCATTGAAAAGGGGGACTTCAATCACAGAAAGCAATATCTGATTCAATTGACCAGAGGCTCATTGATTTCTGCTGTTCAGGCTATTGATAACAAACATTAATTTCCTGTCTGTACCTAAATGAAGGCTTCCTGGGTGAAACCATAGTAAGAAGTAATGCAAACAAGTCTTCTAATTCTTTACAAACCCAAGAACTCCAAGCGATTGCTCAAAAATAGAGAGAAAGGCCAGGCACAGTGGTGCATACCTATAATCTCAGAACTTAGGGGACAAGGGGCAGGAGGATCAAGGGTTCAAGATCAACTTCAACTACATAGCAAGTTTGTGGGGTCTTGCCCCACCAGGAACTTAGGTCACCTCTGAAGAGGTGGCCTGGAACAGAGGGAAGGTAAGTGCACTGCTCGCCTGTTTCCCAGCCTTCCTCTTACCCAGAGACAATCAGACATAGCGGGATTCAAGTCAAGCAAGAACTCATTCATTGTTAGGCAGTAAGCCTCTTTTATAGCAGAAAACCTCAGAACCCTAGGAGGGGGTGGAAGGAACCGACCAATCATTTTACAGGTCATCCTACACTCATTTCCTTGTTTAAGAGCTGTTTATGTACTGACATTATCTCCAGATCTTTGTATCTAATCTCAGGGTAAACAACTTGGGCTAACTTCCTCTTGGCACCATCTTTGTAGTTCATGTCATCCTGTATCCCCCACACAAGTTTGAGGCTAGGCTCAGCTATATGGGACCCTACCTTTAAAAACATAAGAAAGAAGAAAAAGAAAACAGAAGCAACCAAAGTTGAAGGAATGCGGACATAAAGTTCACTGAAATATTTTGTTCCCCAGGTATATTTTGAGTGAAAAGAACAAAAATAAAGTGATGAGAGGCAGAGATACCTGGGGGAAGCCAAAATGCTACAAACTATCCAGTGGTTTGATACGGGAAAGGGATCTTTTTCTTGAGAACATTCTTTCCCCATTTTTTGGAGGTTGAAAGACATATGTGATAAAACAAAAACACAACCAAGCCCACAGGGAACTCTAGTCTAATCAGATGTAGGAAAAGAGAAGACATTCTGGGAGTGGGAAAATGGGAAAAATCAGTTTTACAGAGCATGTCAGGAGAACATTATTTACTTCTCTCTGGAACACTGAGAGCAAGCAGGTAATGAAATTTTTATTACAATATTTACTACAAATTGCCTTTGTTTCCTGCATCAACTTATATTTTAGCTGCGTTATGCCCCTTTGCTCAGCCACATTGTTCAGCCACAAAGTTTGCAGTCTTTACATCCTTCGGGGTCTTTGTCATTCTCTCCACTGATTCCTCCTTTTCAACTAATCAAACCACTCCCTTGACGTTCCCTTAATCCCCAGCCTTCTTCAAATAAACTGTGACATCTGTGCTGGCTTTCTGAGTTACCCAGACCCTAATTCTTCCTTTTAAGGTGTTGGCATCTGATCTTGGGACAGAACCCTCTTCTCAGTCACAGTAGATTTGTGCCTGCTTCTCCATATTGCCCCATGATCTCCCACACTCTGGTAAAGCGTCTCCATCCATGATTTTGGCTACTCAACCTTCACGTTCCACTGACAATAAAACCCAACCTGTCCACCAACCCAGGACCCCTTTTCTAAGCCAGCTTGTCCTCTGAGTTTTCCTGTTTCCATTCATTGCATCTCAAACTCAAACCTCGCAGTCAACTCCCACATGTTATCAACTGCATCTGCCAACCCCTGTGTCTCTTCCTTCATCCTGCCACCCCCATTCCAGCTCAAACCTCATTACGCTTTGCCTAGCCTACAGGGAAAACTACTTCACTGATCTCTCGGCCTTCACCCACGCCAATCCATCCTACCCAGAGCTGCGGATTAATCATCCCAAAGCACAGCTCCAATCTTCTTGTCCACCCCCAGTCATAAAACTTGAAAATGCCTCACTGTCTTTGAAATTAGCCACAAAACCTTGACCTTGCCACGCAAGTAGCTTTCTAAATGAACTGTAGCCTATCTGTCCACATTTACCCACCATATATCATCCAACTAAGCTAATGTGAAGACGAAGAAATCAAAAGAGCTCCAGAACTGGAGAACGTACAATAAAATCAAGAAGTGGTTCAACAGCAAAAAGGATGTTTCAAGACAGGACCTGCCAATCGCAGCCCCGTTTCTCTATAAATAGTAGGTGCTCCGTGCATTCTTGTTAGGCAGCTTGCCTTTTCTGCATTTTTAAGCCAGGATTTCACATTTGGACAAATCACAGCCAAAGAGCAGATGTTTCCTTTTGCCTTTTTAAATCAATGTGGCTTATTATTCTCTATTCTCTGCTAATGCTCAGTGTTGCAAATACATTCCTCAAACTACGGCTCATCTATATTTTTGATAGGAAAGAAAAATCAACTTTCACCAAAGCTCTATGAATAATAGCAAGCCTTTTCCTTTCATCTTTCTGCTAACAATGCCTCCATTCTGTCAATGAAATGTCTAGAGTTTCAAACTGCTTAGTCATGCTTTAGATATCCACACACCAATAAATGTGATGATAATATAAAAATAATAGCTATAATAATTTCCCATTTTAAGTTAAGCAAAGATTTAGTGGAGACATCAGCAAACTTTCCCTGAAAAGCCAAATAACCACTGTTTGGAGTTTTGTGTGCCGTGTATTTTTTTTTAGCCTTTATTTTTATTGTATGTGTATGGGTGTTTTGCCTGCATTTCTCTGTGCACCACATGCATGCAGTGCCCTGGGAGGCCAGAAAAGGATGTTGGATGCCCTGAGGCTGGAGTTACAGAAGGTTGTGAGCTGCCATGTGGGTTCTGGGAATTAAACCTGGGTCCTCTAGAAAATCAGCCAGTGTTCTTAACTGCTGACCCACATCTCCTGCTCCAACCATGTGCTCTTTGCTGCAACCAGTCAACTTCACTCTGGGTTTCTACCACAAATGGTGGATGATATCGCTCATACATGCAGTTCAAAAGAGTTAAACTCATAGTAAGAAAAATTAATAGTTTGCAGGATCTAAGGGATGGGAGAAATTGGAAGATGTGGATCAGAGGTACAAATTCCAGCTATAATACAGGTTTCAGGCTGGGAAGATTCTCAGTGATTGGGAGGTACACTGCTCTTGCAGAAAACCCAAGCTAAGTTCCCAGTACTTGTATCAAGTGGCTCACAGCTGCTTCCAACTTTAGTTCCAAAGTATCTGACATGCTCCTCTAGACATACTTTCATATACTCCACTCAAAGGAAACTACATATATACATTATTAAAGATAACAAATCTTTTTTAAGCAGTAAACAAATTGTAGGCATCCATTATAAGCAGGTCTATAATGGTCTTGTTAATTAACTTATAGTAATCATTATACAATGTGCAATAATATCAAGTCATCATACAACCCCACATATGAGTCTACATCCAAAGGGGTTTAAAAAAGAATGTAAAATACTCTCTTCACTCCCATGACTACTATATCATTCACGCCTACAGTCTTAGCCATTGTGAACACCTTCAAAAATACAATCTTTGTCAATTCCAAACTATTAAAAGCACATTCCACCCTGTGAGGATAGAGTGAGAAGTCACCATCTGTGAACCAGGAAATGTCCAGACACCAAATCTGTTAATGCCCTGACCTTGAACTTCTTTTCCTATTCTAAACCCATCAGAAACAAATTCCTGTTGTTTATACCTCGTGAAACTTATGGCATTTTTTTACACCCATGTGAATGGACCAAGACAAGTGCTCTCTTTACTCTGTTGGTGATATTTCTGTGGCTCAAAAGTTGATATGACTTGTGTCTGAAGTCGTATAAGACGGTAACAAGGTTAAGGGTGAAACCAACCAGACTTTAGTTAAACGTCCCTGTTTTTGCTTCCTTTTTAAGCTCCTTCACAGACTGCAGTTTTAATGGTTGAGCAAAAGAAGAAGGAAAACTGAATTCAACTAGGTTTCATCAAATAAATAAGCAAGCAAGAAATAAAGAAAGAAAAGAAAGGGGAAGGAAGGAACTTGGAAAAGGAAAAGTAAAGGGACAAGGGATTCGAGGAGAGTGACAAAAGCAGACTAAGCTTCTGTTATTCCTAAAATGTCCCCAGTATTTTGGGATCAGGATGGTGCCCTTAGAGAAGGTACACACAGATCTATTCCACACCCCATGGGGACTTCCATGAAGGGGCAATCACAGAGCATTCACCATGTCTAGAAGTTCATTCATCCTCACAACCGCCTCTGTGGAGATGGAAAGTGAGCTCCGACAGAAATAGAGGTGACAGTGTCTACTGGTCACTACCGTGTTGGAAGGCAATGATGGTGTTCAGAGAAGGAGAGGGAGAACCATGATTCCAGAAACACTCTGAACTGGAAGGTATTGATTCTATTGTCCTTGATGAGATGTTACTCAATATCCATAAAGATGCTTTGTTAGCTTGGGGAGGACACTGCTCTACGCTGAAAGACTGAAAAAGCAGAAGAGACAGAGCTAAGAATGGACAGTGTTTGGCTGTACATAGAAGGAATGGACTTCACAGAGAGAATCCATTATTTCAAATGTGTTGTTTTTGCTTAGGTAAATACCATGTATGGACATGAAATTATTATCGTGGGCATCTGTACTGTCCCAGGACTTTCTCAGAGGCCCTGATGAAAAGACAATGGGAACTTTAGTTCTGTGTCCTTGTCCAGGAATGGATTTGGCAAGGTCTGTCTGATGCTGGAGCCAGTGCCTCATAAGAGTCAAGGTTACAGCTTCTGGGGACCTGACTCTTCCCCTGGGCTGTAGTAACCAGTCCTAAGACAGCTGTGTCTGAGGTAGCCTCCGTTCCCTTTGCCAACATTGTCGGACTCAGTTCTCTGCTTATCTTGACCATGTTTCCCCTACAAGCAGTATCTATGAGGTTGCACGTCTTAATAAACTTGCTTGACATAAGTCATCAGCTTATGCAAGACCTCCTTGTACTAGCTATTGCTTTTATCATCTTTATTTCTTATCCCTGGTCTCCCCGCTCAACATCTCACTGTCCAGGTCCTTTATTCCTGCTGGTTCTGGTCATATTAAAAACAAACAAACAAACAAACAAACAAACAAACACAGTCAGACTATCAAGAAGAATATGAAGATTACTGAAGTAATCTTGCTCTATATCTGTAGTTACACCCTTCCCTGACCCAAGCTAGAAATGATGGAGCTGTACTGGCTTACCCTTTGGGCTATAGCTCCTTAAAGATTATGTCACCAGGATCATGGCTGGCCAGCAACTCTCTAAGACACACGTTATTTTCCTTCTTGTTAGGATTTAGCTGCTCCTGTCTGGCATTTCTAGAGCTAGAGACGAGCTCATCTCCCAAGAAACTGTTCAAAGATAGTTTTACAAAAACAGACCATATGCTCACCTTTTATATAAGTATAAGGATTTACCCATTTATCAGTGGAAAGGTTGTGTCAAGTATTATGGATATAAAGTTTTAAAGGTCAGATAAGGATATCCAACCAACAAAAAAAACTTTAGTGACATCCTATGACCTACTAACAACAATGCACATAGTATTCTATAGAAACTGACATTATTTTAGTGGGGGAAATGCTCAAATGTGTTTTGGGACTCAATAAGTAGCACTGTGGCGTCAAGGCTTCGTGTATGCTCCTGCATCCAGGAATGGGGAGAACCGGAAATGGTGTGGTCCTTTTGTCATGCCTGAGGAATTCTTTAACTAACCTTGGGCTTACTTTAGTTTATGTCCCCACCACCTAGATCTGACTACTACCAACATATTAAGAAAACTGGAATGGTTACTAACATGCTCTAGCCTTCTATTGTGGGCTGAGACCTTATGAGAGATAAAGTTTGCTATTTTAGTTATTCATCCTTTCTGTTAGCAGAGTCACGTGCTTAAACTTTGTTTGTCTCCCATCAGACTGGGATTTGAAGTCTACTCTCCCACCGCCCTATGCGTTACCCTCAACTATTGAAAACGTAGTACAGACTTCCCTCCTTGATGTTGCATTTCTTGATTCCCACTTTACCTAACATTTAACTGCCTTCCCCTTGTTAATAACTTACATTTGAACTTCCTTACCACCCCCCTCAACTTGAATTGTGTTGATCCCTAAGGTATCAACCTTTCCAAGTAGACATCACTACTACAAATATTCAATAAATAAAAATAGAAATAAGCTTTCGACTGTATTATGTTCATGTTCTCCTGTCTGTTGGATAAACTCCCAGTGATCTATGGGAAAAGGAAAAATCTAAATGCCTACTTATCCTGAGGAAGTTTTAAGAGATAACTACAAAGTCAGCATGGAACAATATTAGAATCTGTACAGGAGGGTTCCATAACACTAACTGATCTACGGTTCAATAACCAACCCATATATGCAGAATCCCTCTTTCTTCATCCCTAATGCTAAAGGACCCCAGGTCCTGCAACAAGTCCTTCCTAAAGGACAAATGCACGTGTTCTCTACAGAAGCATTATACTAATGGCGATTTTTTTCCCACTGTCTTACCATTTCCTAAGGGATACCACATGATTACAAGTTCTGTTATTTAGAATTATTCACACTAGGGTAAGAACATCTAGAATATGGAAATAAATAAATCCAAGACTGAAAGGAAAAGCAGTCAAGGAATGCAGATCTTGAAGTGACTTTTGGACTCTAAATCAAAATGACATTTTAAGAAGCACTGGAAAGGGTACCCCGCTGGTCCCGTGATTGCTGGTGCTGATATTAGAAACTGTGTTGTACGGCCCGACAACTGCTGCTGTCTTTAGGGGGCTCGATTGGAGATTTGCTTCAGTGGCTGTAATTTAAGAGTAAAGGCGTTGGGAGTTGAAACTGAGCACTCCACAATCATATCAGCAAGGAGATTTCTGTCCCCGTGGCAGAAGCCTTGGGTCTATGCCACAGTTTTTCAGCTCTCTGTCATCTTTTTGCAATTAGAGAGTACATCAAGTAGAACGAGATGATCACCTACCAGCCATATCTGAAAATTACCAGCTCGGAGCCTCTGTGAGATTCTGAGCTCTGCACCCTGGAGAGGTACTGGGCAATTCTGAGCACTGATTGAAGCTCATTATTACCAAAGTGGTTCTGTAGCTCAATTTTATCTACCCCATTTCACAGATGGCCAAATTAAGGTCCAGCGAGGTTCGCTAGCTGGCAAAGTCTCACAGCTACTGAACCGAAGGTTTCGGAGCTTAGGATCAAGGCTTGCCCTTTAAATGCAAATTCCCCCTCCCCCTCCATTCTCCACCTCTTCCCTTCATCAAAATATTCTGACAGAATCTCAGTTAAGTCAAATACATAGCATGAGGGTTAGGGCTCTGAATAAAACGCTCCACAGAATCCACATGAGATTTTGTTATCTAAAGCTTTTTGTCAAGCTATTGAAAACAGCCTCCTCTGACTAGGATAAAACTCTGTCTCTTATCATCTGCAAACCTTTACCACTTTCCCGGGATACCTTACATCCCAACACTGTTTTGTATGCCTCCGGCAAGTCTACCCTTCCTCCGTTATTGCTCCTTGCCATGATGAAAGTTGGCAGGGGAGGTGGGGTGCATTATGATCCATCACAGTAGAAATTTGTCAAGCGCTATTCATGGCACTGGCTGAAGGTTTGGGGGTGTGCTGTCTGTGTTCACCCTAACAATGACAAACTGAGTTCTACCACAATTGCAGAGAGTTTGATTTTATCAGTGACCCCAACTGCGAGACGAGGTTCTAAGCCCACAGAGTTCAGCCAGATTACATATGGAAAGGATTTAGGAATGCTTGTGGTATGTGTTAAGAGCCTGTTAAGGGTTAGCTACCGATTTTTTTCCTGGTTTTTCGAGACAGGGATTCTCTGTGTCACCCTGGCTGTCCCGGAACTCACTCTGCAAACCAGGCTGGCCTCTAACTCAGAGATCCACCTGCCTCTGCCTCCCAAGTGCTGGGACTAAAGGTATGAGCCACCACCACCATCACACTCAGCTGTTAGCTACCATTTTTGCCTCATACTATTCATTTGTTTTTTGTTTGCTTGCTTGCTTGCTTGTTTGTTTGCTTGGGTTTGTTTTATACAAAGAATCTTGCTATGTAGCCCAGGGTAGCCTTGAACCCACAATTCTTTGGCCTCGGCCCTCCTAGTGTTGAGATTATAGGTGTGTGCCACAATCTCTGGTTTAGCTATTTTTTTCCGCATTGCATAGCATCTACTCAGGGCCACTTTAGTCCTCCAGTGCACTACAGGAGAAGGAACTTAAGGGTAGAGCTGACACAGATTCTTAGGTTCCAGCATGGATCTAACACTGGGTACTCTTTTTCTATAACTTTCTCCTTCTACTGAGGGTTCTGATATTTGTCAAATCTTCTCAAAGTTTTAAGAAGTCTCAAATATATTGGTAGTTTGCAGGCTGTTTGAAACATCCATAAACGAGGGTGAGTGATTTTTTTCCCCAATTGTCTTCTTCATTATGTCATCATTATCTTCATGTTGGAGAATATGAATCTATATAAATCTGAAACACAATAGGGTTGAATTCCAGTCTCACCACAGATTTGCTCATGGAGTCTCCATGTTATTATATATTTTATATATATGGATGAATGGATGGATAGATAGATAGATAGATAGATAGATAGATAGATAGATAGATGTGTGTTTGTGCATGTTTGTGTGTGTGTGTAAAACAACAATTAATGAAAAAAAGAGGCCTTGAATTTGAGAGCAAGGAAGGGTACATTGGAGAGTGTGGATGGAGGAAAGGGAAGAGGGAAATGATACAAATATTTTGATCACAAAAAATAAAAGGAGTAATTTTAAAAATCAAAGTCTTAATAAATGAAGAACCACTGCTAAGCACAACTGGCCACAGCCAAAGTCAGGCCTCGAACATCTTTTATTATCCTGAAGTAAAACTCAGAGAGACTGGAAGCTGTCTGCTCCATGATGTTTCTCAAAATCAGTAAAATGGCTTAACCATGTTATAAAGGAGACAGAGAGGGGGAAATCACTTAAAACAGGGTCATTTGTACTTCAGAATGTAAAATCTTGGCAGTGATCACCTTGAGAGACCTGGGGAAGTCAGCAGACACATGCACCTCTCCACAGACTCCTACACAGTCCAGCTCACCCACAAGGCTCAACATCACTAACACTGGAAGGGGTGTTCCTATCAGTGGTGGGCATTTCCAAAATGAATAAATTCTAACGATGTTTTGAATAAGGCAAAAGTATGACATTATCTCAATTCATTCAGTGGCTACATTCATAGAAAATTCAATGTGCATTGAAACTATGCCAAAAGTTACTATGCTCATATCAAGCAGAGTTCTTAGGCTTGATAATGACATCTTAGGCTTGGCTAAAAACACTTTATTCATTTAATAAATTCCTTTATAGACATCTGAAACTAGGCAGATATAGAATTAATTTTTGGCAAAACTTCCACACATCAAAGGATTCCTAGCATGCCTACCTTATATAACCAAGAGCTTTCCTGGTTATGGTAACCAAAACAGCCTTACAAATTCCAAAACCACTCCCTAGAGAGCCAATTTCCCCATGAGTCAGTGGAATCTTAACATAATCACGAAGCTACATCCATCAGGTACCTTCATATTTTTCCCTTTTCTCTTGATTCCTACTTCATTCTAAAAATTGCTAGGCAAAATTTTCTCTCTGCCTATAAATCAAATTATATTTTCAGCTGAAATTCTGACCACATTAGCACTTCTTAGAGGTGGTGGGAGAGGCGACGACTTGTCTAAGAATCTTTCATTGGCCACCATCAGTCTACATTAGAACCCTAGTTATCAATAACTTGAGCTTGAACTCCATTTCACGAGAAAAAAAGAGGTGTATTGGATGAGCGCAGGTGACTCATCCAAGCTCATATCACAACTGTCTGTGGAGACAGAAGCCCCATCCACCAAAATCTTTTCTTTCCTCCTTTGCTCCTCCTATTTCCCTATGCAACTAGGGACTCATTAGCCTTTTTTAGGAAAGACTAGGTGGGAGGGCAGGCAAAACCTCAAATCCCTGTTTTGCACCTAGCTAGCTATTCCTTTAGAAGGAGGTCCATGGTAGAGGATGTGTTTCCATTCATTTAAGCTCTCTCCAGGCCTAATTTACATAGTCCTCCACAACTTAGCCCTTAGGCTCTAAGCTTAGAGAAACAGTAGCCACCACCAAGCTTGCCCCGCCATTGAGAACTGATCTTTGCACCTGCTCAGATACATCTGAGCAGATCGTGAACACACTCAGACATGACCAAGCAGGGTCAGCCATTCAGCCCGGGAACAAGTCATACAGTGTGATGCCTGTCTCTATCGTTGGCAGAGGTATCATAAAAAGTAATGATGTGGAAGAGAGCCTGCTGTTGCCTTTCAAGGGTCATGTCAGTGCAATTCGTGCAGGGTCCTGACAGTTTCCCTCTCTTTGAGTGAAACACCGGATGAAAGAAACACAGAGCCAAAGAGAGCACATGCACCAGGAACACTTCCAACACTGTAAAATAGAGGCCCTACTGGACAGCCCAATACATCACGAGGATTGGTTCACAGAGCTAGAGAGGCAACCCGTGGAAACTGGCACATGGTGCCACCTATGTGAGCGACAATGGACTTGTTCTTAACCGTGGTTAGCCAGTCTCATGGGCAGCTCTCACTTTTAGATCAGTCGTTTTCTAATGGGGCCACTGGGTTCCTGCTTGTTCTGACAAAGAAACCTCTGACTTCCTTGGAAGGATATAGAGGATTTATTTGGTGTTCTCAAGAGTGCCCACTTGGGAATGAACACCAGGCAGTGGGTAAAGAATAGGTCAGTTTGTAAAAATATTTTTAAAGCTTCCAAAGACTGATGTGTTTCTGGGGGCTCTGAAATGCTCAGTGTAACTTTATAACATCCAAACTGCAATGATATAGCTGCATCACTTTGGGTAGGAAGACAGTCTTTGAAAGGTTTGACTGCAGGTGTATTCAGATGTCACCATGACCTAGATGGTACTCTAGCATCTGACAGGCAATAAAGCATGCTGTTTGTCACCTTGGGAAAGCCGAGCAATCTCTTCATCTGTTTCTAGGACTACAAGGACACCTACTTCAAAGGAGTAGAGAGAGGACTTGGTAGGTTACAGTAGGCTGGCAACTAGATAAAATTATAGGCAGGGTGGTGGTGGCGCACGCTTTAATCCCAGCACTTGGGAGGCAGAGGCAGGTGGGATCTCTGTGAGTTCAAGGCCAGCCTGGTCTACAGAGTGAGTTCCAGTACAGTCAGGACTGTTTCACAGAGAAACCCTGTCTCAAAAAACCAATATATATAATGAAAATAAAAATGTATGGAGTAACAGCCAGGAACACTAAGAAATTCATAGAAACTGGTACGGAGTGGGTGAACTGGAAATACGGCTCTATGGGTTTTCATCTTAGGAATGCAGAAAACTCCCACATGCTTCAAAATCTTCCTGGTTGGGGTTTTCATCATCACTGACACTGTGGCTACCATGCATTTGGATAAAGACCTCTCATCACTGAGACCACATTTTCACCTTGTTTATCCCACTCCAAAGTGTTACGAAGTCACCTGGTGTGATACAAGAGCTCTCTGTAGCTTTAAATCAATGGTTCTCAGCCTTCCTAATGCTGCGACCCATTAATACAGTTCCTCATGTTGTGGTGACCCCCAACCATAAAATGATTTTCATTGCCACTTCCTAACTGTAATTTGGCCACTGTTATGAACTATAATGTAAACATCTGTGTTTTCCAATGGTCTTAGGCTACCCCTGTGAATGGGTTGTTTGACCCCCTCAAGAGGGTTGTGACCAACAGGTTGAGAACCACTGCTTTCAATGGAGTCATGTGTTTTTTCAAGCCACTTTTTAATTTCTACTATTTAGTTATTTACTTTTGAAATTTCACTATGACAAATAGAGGAAACTCGCTGTTATCAGGATATGGCTCTCTTTAGTTATGTCCCTGGTCATCTTGAAAAGGAAATGGAATTGGTTGTTTTAAATCCAATAAGAAATGTTGACAGAAATTAGCTTAGAATAAGATTATTATATTATTTTTAGCATAGATGTTATGCATTTTCTGAAGCTGTGAACTATTTTTTTTTAATTTTCCATGAAATGTTTTCTGACTTTGGTTGACTATAGGTAACAGAACTCATGGGAAGGGGGGAATACTGATTATAACCTTTTAGTTTAAAAAAATCATCACTTTTTGTTTATTTAACATGCATGTCCATTTTTATGAAAGCTTTTTTTCATTTATTCTTTTTGAGAATCTCGTGCCTACATATAATGTGTTTTAATCAAATCCAATCCCCTAATCCTCCCCCTCTCCTCCTATGCCTCTCCTACTCTTCCCTCACAACTTCACAGTTCTCTTCAGGAATGTGGCCCCAGAGAGAAGACCCATGCTCCAGCAGACTGTCCTATACTCATTCGCAGATAAGCAGCTTAAGTGGACTCAACTGAGCTGTTTTTCTTTTTTTTAAGATGTTACTTTAGCCAAATATTTGGTTCTTTTGTTTGTTTGTTATATTAAACAAATACTTGTTAAAAATCTGAGCCAGGACTTTGCACAGTAGCAGGGCTGTAATAACCAACATTTTGTTCAAATATGTTCAATATATTGAGTCACCCTACTAAAGATGACTGATAAAGAAGATGAGGGAAATAAGATAAGTCTGTATTGAAGATTCGGAAAGTGATCTGCATTGGTATTAACTGGGGATGAACAAGGGAGCCCCACAGAAGGATTCGAAACATAGATTGTTCACAACTACACTACATAGAGGTGCATTTATGGCAAATAAAGTATTTGGAGGGAAGGAGAACATGAGAAAAGAAGATAACTTGGTGCCATTTTCGTGCCCCTCCTTCCCTACTGCCCACCTCTCTTACCTTCTCCCCAACTTTCATTCCAATGAGCAGCCAGGTACTAGCCTCTTAGCCTTGAATCTTTGAAGAGTAGTCGGTTTTTTCCAGCCTAACTAATCATGCTGAGCACATCCAATGTGACCATTCTTGGAACAGAACGATTCGAGGTCAGAAAGGATCTGCAGCCAGCATGAGCATGCTCACTTCCTGCCCCTTGTTACATCTCAGTTGTAACGATGACAAAGAACTATATGTAGACCTTTTCGAGGTTATCCAACATGGTGGACCTGGACGTTGATATCGGTCAACCGGAAACGGCACCTAATAACACTAGTGTTTGGAGAGGTTTCCAGTCTTTAAACCCCTAAACCACATTGGACTTGAAAGTATTTTTACAAATACTATTTACATCCCATCCCCGTTAGAGAGGAATTAGGGATAAATTTTGAACTTTTAAACCAGGACCTGTCATTCAAGTAGTTATCCATGTCCTACTTGAGCCTTGGTTTCCTATTCTACCAAAGACAAACGACACAAAACAAACAACAACAACAACAAAAACTAAAACAGTATTTTGCTTCTCCCTCCTGACAAAATGAGGCAAAAGCACTTTTGCCTGAATCTAACATCCTACGCTGTTTCAAAGTTTTGGGTTTTTCATGCTTTGAAATATCTTCTCCTCAGGAATAGTTTCAACAATGTCCATCGAAGCTGGAGAGATGGATCACTGGTTAAAAGCACTGATGGTTCTCCCAGAGGACCAAGGTTCAGTTCCCAGCTCCCACATGGCAGCTCATAGCTGTCTGTAACTCCAGTTCCGGGGATCCAATGCCCTCACACAGACATACACGTAGGCAAAACGCCAATGCACATAAAATAAAAGTAAATAAATTAAATATATTTTTAAAGGCAATCTACCCCCTGTTAAACAAGAAAGACATCCAGACATGTGATACCACAGAGAGGCCGGAAGCTGTCCCTTCATCCCTTTCTGTCACTTCCGGTGGCTAGCTTAGTTGCAACTACACACAAATACACTGAATTCATCCACGTGTACTGTGTGTAGATGTTCAATGACTTTCTGAGATTGCTATAACAGGAGCATTCTGAAAAGACCCACCCCGCACCACTACCACTGAGCACCAGGTGGCAGCAGCCACCATGCAAGGTGGAAGACTTCAGTGAGGACTCCATAAAAACGTGCACGTGGCCACAGTAGCCAGGCCTCCCACAAGTGTTGCACATCCAGTTCTGAGAAAAAGAGCTGCTCTTCCCTCGACCCCAAAATAATCAGAGGAGCCATCGCTAGACCTGTCACACCAGAACGTAGCCACCACTCAAGATGATTTGGACCCAGACTGCTTGGGTGGTGTTGATCGTTCCAGCGTCCAAGTCCAATCACGGTTACAGAGAATGCACCAGTCGTCACCCAAGAGCCTCTCATCATGAATTCATGAGAGCAGGAGGTCTGATTTTATATCTAGGAAAATGAATTCTGTCCTTCACATACTAAGGCCAAATCCCAACTTCTTTTCAGTAGCTCTGATCTCATCAGACATTCTCAAGCCCCTGTAGCACACTGTACTCCAAGACCTACTTAGAGCAGCGCATCCAGCAAAAGCTACCTTCCATCTGATCAATTTTAAATACATTCCCCATTGCTGGTTCCATGGCTGCCGGCTTCCGTTTTGGCTAGTTTTCCCATGGTGGGCCCCAGTTCTTGTCTTGATGATACATCTCCTTCTAGATGCTAAGAGCCACTGGTTCTTCTTGGTGTCATTTTTCACAATGGTGGAAGTGTGGGTGAGTACTAAATGGAAGAGTGCAGGGCTGGGAGACACAAGCCTTGCAGTCAGCACGATGAGGCACCAGATTCCTCAAGCAGATCTGAGATGCTCGGTGTCCGGTCACCTCCACCAACCAGTTCCTGTTCAGAAGCCTGCAAAATGATGAGCACACCACTTCCCTGGTCCTCAGTCTGTTACTAACTGCCTACTCCCTGGGTTTCTAGATCTGTTTACCGTTTCCACATCTCCTCCAAACAGAGACTGTCCTCTCACAATCCTTGATGTCCAAGTGTCGTGCTGGTGATCTGTGACCCTACTTCCTACTCATCCACAAAAATGAGACCAACAGGGCAGCCTGAGCAAAATCAAATAATCCTATGGACAGCTTGCAGCCATGACCAAATGCCCTAATTCAAAAGCAAATATGTTGACAAGCTGGGCCCATCGAGTTCTTCTTTCTGGAATATATATTTAGAAAAGGAGGAGACTGAGATATTTAACAATGAACAAGGAAGTCAAAAGAAGCTAATGTCTGCTTTGCTGCTGTGGCAAGCTGCAAAGTCATGGGCAGGCATAATTTATGAGCAGGCAGAAAGTACATGAAGTGGAGATTAAGAAAGGCCGGTGCAGAAGGAAGAGAACAAAGCAGACGTGCAGAAAGAGAAAGACCTTGAGGAGAGGACACAGCTTTCTGCCAATTCCAGAGCCTTTGGGGCTGATTCCTCTTCTCAGGAGAGAATCTTACAATAGCATCTTTTTCAAGGAGACGACTTAGCTAGAACAAAGGGGTCTGATTAAGCACTGGATAAATGTTACTTCTCTTGCCTGATTTACTAATACACTCAACTATCTGTCTCATCACACGCTCTGGCACCCATTCTTTATAAAACGCGTGGATTTGGTTAAAGAATTCTTGACCACCTACCATGTGCTAGGTAGGCATTTGCTGTATGCCCGAGTATTCAGCACTGAACTTGAATCTTGTGCTCTTGAAACTGTGTTTGTGTTTTTCTGGGCATTGGACAGGGAGATGAGAACCACATAGGAGTGGCCTAGAGGTGACAGAGATATTTAGGAAAATAGCAGAATGCTCATCAAGTGGCTCAGAGGGGTCTCCCCACCCCTTGATTCTCGGCAGCACCACCCAACACCAGCATCCACAGTAGAAACAAGCAGGAAGGTCTGAGATTCTCCTTTGTTTATTCCCCTGTGGATCTGCCCAGATGAAGAGAGGATTCAGAGCACGGCTTTCACAGCAGCTCCCCCTGATCTTGCCCTGTGGCTGCAGGAATGTGTTTCTCCCCATGCCCTGCTCAGTCCTACGACTTTTCGTGTGCCGTCACCTGTCACAGGGATGTTGACAGCTCAGCAAAAGGCAGCTTTAATTCTGTGGATTATTTTTCTCTGTCAGCTTTAAAAAGGCAGGGGGGAGGGAAGTGTGGCCATCCTCTCTCCTTACAAAAGAGTAAAGCATTACAGGAAAGAGATGGGAGAGATCATGGGGCCACCAGGTGTCTGAAAGGGTCTGTAAGATCAGGTTCTCTTTCAAGTCCAAATGTGAAACAAGCAGATGGCTCCTCTCGGGGATGTTTACTGGCTTTACAGCTCTGTTTGAAAAGACCTGCTGCTGAGAGCAGAGGCTGTGGTGCGGGAGGACACTGCAGTCACTTGGAGTCAGCCATCTAGGTCAGGGACTCCAGCGCCATGCTTCAGAGTAGCCATGGGAGTTGGAGGTCTGTGTTAGGCATCATCTCCAAAGCCTCACAAGCACAGCCTGCTTCTCCCAGTGAGATAGAGACCCTGTGAGCTGTGGAACATCAAAACTCCTGTCTATAGTCTGCAAACAATATTAGCTAAGCCTGGTTAAGGTTTGCAATTCCCAGCCACAGGACAGGGAAGGGAGAAGTAATTGGCAGTTCAGGGCCTCTAATCAATATCAGATTGGCAGTAAATTAGTTGTTTAATTAAGTAAAGGTAATTTGTTGAATTGCCAATTATCTTTCCAATGTGAAAGACCTCAATTCAATAAAGCAAGAGCCTGGTGAGAAGACAGAACTATTCCTTCCTGGCTTTATACAGCATTTCACCGTGAAATCTCCCCTCGGGAGGAGGCTTGCGCCTATACAAACACCAGGACCTTCCACAAGGTTAATGGTCCAGACTGCCACCTTCCAACATGTCTGCAAAGGTCAAACCTTGATCCAGTCGGTGCTGTGTTTGCCCCTGGTTAGAGAGCCTGAAGGATTAAATGTTGCTCCTTCCAACAGAAGGAGAACTGGATGCTGTCAGTAGGAAAATTAATTCCCGGGGGACACGAAGTGTTAAGCTCCCTGTTTAACTTAGTAATTATTTAATAATAATAACCATAACAGTAGTAATAAATAGGAAGCTAATGCGTCTTTCTGAAACCCAAGAGCCTTGGGGCTGACAGCAGAAACAGCAGCGAGGCCTGGCGTGCTAGCCGGCTTCCCAACACTAGATGGCAGCTCGAGCCTGCGTTTGGATCCATGACTCTGCTGTGGCTCTCCAGGACTTCCCCCAACCGCCCAAGAGGTTTTAGTCCTCTGAATTTTAACCAATTGTGCTTCATCTTTTGTCTCCAAAAGGACAGAAATAGGCTTCCTCTTTCCCTCTAATTGATTTTAAGTTTCCCTTTGTTCAAGCTCTGCTAAAAAGAGGAGCGAGTCCTATTTTTCAAGGGCTGGCCTGCTTGTGACTTCTATTAAGTGGGCCAAATAATTATGCCCCGAAGACAAACCTGTGCTCTGAAAAAGCACTCGGCATTTGCTCTCTCAGAGCAATGTTTGCGCGACTCTGTGCTGCGACACACTGCGGGGGAGCCGCCGGCCCTGGGGATGTTTGCATCTTCTCTTCCAAACCAAATTGCTGGTTTTATTGAACACGAATCATCTGCTCTAAATGTCCTCTCAAACTGGCTAGTTTATCGAAAAGGGTCTTAAGTTTGCTTTTTTGGTTCCCAGGTCCCTTTACTGAGTGGATTTTCCATTTACCCCTTTTCCGATAACTATATCCTCTACTAAGGACAAACAGCTTTGGTGCGGATTAATATCGTCACAGTCCCAGCTATGTCCCGGATCCTCCTTCCGCACCAAGTTCCTATCGTTTCTGACAACCGTCCAAATAGCAGGCGTGAGCTTTGAGTGCTTTGAGTATGCTGTCACTTTCTACCTCAAGCACCTGTCTGCTTCTCTTCCGGCGGGTGATGTCACTAGTCCCTTCGTTCTCAACTCCGGTGTCTCTTCTTTTGTCAACCATCAAGGCCAAGGCCAATGAGCTGGCATCCTCCGTCCTGGACGCTCACACTCTCCCAGGACTTTACCGCGTCAGGACTTCTAACCTTACAACCACCAGCAGTTTATGAGTCATTATCCTCCAAAGAATAGAGGCCCCCTGAGAGCGGTGTCTCCATCATAGATTACCCTTATCGCTCAGAGTATAAAGTTGATTAATCAATATTTGTTCAACTAAATAAGTGCAGAACTAAAAATTTGCCTTACAACTATGAATTCAGCCTAATATGTGTTACAATATAGTTGAAAAAAAAAATAGAGAACTGTGGAAACCCCTAAGTGGTTTATGGGAGTTTGTCACACAGTGGCATCATTAATATATTTTTCAATAAAGGGAAATGGGTATTACAGAATCCTGTTCAAATACCCCTGCTTAGAAGTCATTCTAAAAATTGGCCATTATTTAACCTACCTTTTTTATTACCCACCTAGTATTCTTCCCCTGCCACATATGTTCTGATGTTTGTTACTCCCCTCCCACTTGGTGATTCATTACAATGGCCTGGCTTACGTTGACCTCCCTGAGGTCTCTCTGTTCATTCAAGTGCCCGCAGGCCTCATAAACCTGCTTAACTTCTGTCTTTGTTGAGGAGCCTCCTTTCACCACTGAAGCCCCCACCGAGGCTCATCTCTGAGCTCTGGTGGCCCTGAATTACCCACACTTGCAACTGCTAACTATTCAAGATGGATCTCGCTAGGGAACACATATTCTATGCTAACTGGAGGTATAATATGTATGCATTCCTTATTCTAACTGCTTCCTGCTCATAAACCTATCTTCCCCAATCAAAAGTAAGCTATCGAAGGAATGCTTTATGCTATTCATCTTTTATATTTTACAAAGTTTCTAATATGATCCTAGACATTCAACAACACTCTCCACACTGGTTCATATAAAGTAGGTTATCCTATGAAATGACTCATCCATAACCCAAAATTAATGCCAAAAAATGATCTATTATTATCCTATGCCGAGTCTCAGCAGTCCCTGCACCAGAATAGAGAAAGAACTAAGACTCTAAGAGATCTCATGCCTGATGCCAGGAGGATTGTGGACTCACACTTCGATAGACATGCAGTGCTTCCCCAGAGAGTGCAGCCCAAAGTAGGACTTAAAAAATAAGCCATGATAAATCATGGTGGTCTCCGGCTCCAGTCCAGATAGCCCCTGAGGCTACAGTCACTTGTCATCAGTGTGTGTGTGTGTGTGTGTGTGTGTGTGTGTGTCTGTCTGTCTGTCTGTCTGTCTGTCTGTCTCTGTCTCTTACACACACACACACACACACACACACACACACTCCTGTGCACACACACACAGAGAATAAGAGAGACAGAGATAGAAAAAGATGAGAGGATGCAGTATTTTGTCTGATTTAGGCTTTGACCAAGTAATCCTGCCTGGTAGCGGGACAGTCACTTGATTATGCTCCATTTCCTGACCATTCAACCAGTGGAAGATAGACGGCACTTCTGAGCTTCTGCATCGCTCACAAATTAAAAACCTGAAGGTTTCTGTGCTTTTCAAAACAAAGCCAGCAGAGCTGAAAGCAGACTGATACGGCTCATACATTTATTGGCATTATAACATTGCTGTTTTACTGCTGGTATTGGGGTGACATCATTTTTCATGAAGACACCATAATTGTCTTTGAATGTAATAAAGGTGAAATTTGTTCTCATGGAAATTAAAGAGGACATCGCAATGCTTCACTCAAAAGGGAACTAAATGATACAGATGATAAAATGTACTGGCTTTAAATTTCTGTCCATAAACCAGGAGTGAAAGTACAGAGAATTAGACTGAGGATGAAGAGTGTAATAACCTGGAATTAGTTTAGGCATCCCTCTAATCTCATTTTCTCATAGTGTAGAGCTATTCATTGGGAAATCTGTTTTCCTTCCCTGGCCAATATTTTAGCTGTCTGTGGCTGAAATGAAAACACTAAGGGGAGGGGGGGTGGCGAAGACACTAACTGAAAGAGATCGTACTGTAGATGGCAGAAGCCACTCACTTCTCACCGAAACATGGGAGACCTCAGAAAGAAACCAAGGTGGAATGTATGCTTGCTTAAAATGCTTAGGCTCTCACCCAATCAGCAGCCAGAGCTTCTTAAAGGCAGATCCTAGAATCTGTTGCATACAAATTTCTCCTTCAGTCTAGGTGGTGGGGCCCTGGACAAGAGCTGAGGAAATCCTTTCCACTCCACATCTGAATTCCTTCCTCCTTCATCTCAACTCAGCTGGACTCCCACACCCATCAGTAATCCCCGCGGCTGCCAAGAGCCTCAGAAATCTTTACATTATTTATTTTTCCATGGATTCGTTGTGTTTTGGAAGGCTCAGAAGAAGCCAAGTGCATAGTTTCAGGGCAATAAAACAGTCAGAGCAAATGGCACACTGTTCGGCTTGGCACTGTGGAATCTGGCATGCATCTCTGCATTCCTCTCTTTGTGGCTGGCAAATGCTCAAGTCTGGCCCTCAGTCTATGTCACCTGGGTGCTTTGGTGACTATGTGAGACAAAGCCTTGAAGCAGAAACTTAGCATTATGGGTCAGTGAGTCCTGACTTCCATGTGCACAAAAGTCTCTTGGCAGGGGAGGTCTTTCTAAATATGGTTTATGATAGGTACATCTGTATATACAGTCTAACTCTGTATTTCTGAAAAGCTTCTAAATCAGTGGTTCTCCACCTGTGGGTCGTGACCCCTTAGCGGTGAAACAACCTTTTCACAGGAGTTGCATGTCAAATATCCTGAATATCATGTATTTATATTATGATTCATAACAAGAGCAAAATTGCAGATATGAAGTAGCAATGAAACAAGTTTATGGTTGGGAGTCACCAAAACATGAGAAGCTAACTGTATTAAAGGGTTGCAGCATTAGGAGGTTGAGAACCACTGTTCTAAATGATGCTGAGGCGGTAAGCTGTGGATGACATTCACACTCAGACATGAAAAGAGTTGGCTGCCTATTCACACTGAGTGGGATCTCTTGAAATTCAATCTGTGCTTGCTTGCATTTGACTCTATTGAAATTAACCTAATTCAAAATGTCCATAAAATTCCCCTTTCCATTCTAAATTCAGCGTTCCTTAAGGAGTGAAATGGACACTCGCTAATCCAGGATGTAGGGAGGAATTCTTTGATCTTTTTTGCTGAAGTGTTTTTTCATTCTTCTGTGCCAAGTGTGTATTTTACTTTCTTGTTCAAAGTGGCTTATGCCAATTTTCTCTTGCAATTTCATTAAAAAGCTCATCTTAGCTAAGTACAGATCCATCTCAGAAATGTCACTGCAGCCGTGTGCATCCGCACAAGGATTAGACAGAGCAGAGCTTTGGCATAACCTGCTGTATTCTGCTCACCCGAAAGGAATCTCATGTTCCTTTCCAACCCAGATGTCATGTGGGGTGTTATTATATAGAAATTCCAGTAATTAAACCCACTAAACTATGACCAGCTGGTGTGAACCCTCTTGTTAGGTCACAAATTGCTTCCTTCTCTTGTATGAGAAGATACCTCAGATTGCCTGTGTGTTGAATTAGTCACAAGCTTTCAGGGAAATGACCTCTGAAGACACAGGCTCAGCATGCTGCTGTGATCAGTAAGGAACTTCTGTGTGTTGTGTGGATAATGTCCATGAATTTATGCACACAGACTAGCTACCTGAGGTGGAGGGAGGCAGTATACTTTAATTTCAGATGTTTTTGTAGGCATCGTTGCCGAGGTAATTTATCCAAAGGTCTAGAGATTAGAAAAATTCAAAATCCATTAAAAATGGCCCCAGAGTCTGCCCTATAACTCACATAGCATTTTAAAAGTCTTCCTTAACTAAACACCCACTGCATGAATACTAGTCAAAAAAAAAAGTACAGAGGTACCAAAAGCAATGTGTTGGTGTGGAATGTCATTCTGCATGTTGTGAATATATGTTGCTCTGATTGGTTGATAAATAAAATGCTGATTGGCCAGTAGCCAGGCAGGAAGTATAGGCAGGGTAAGCAGACGAGGAGAATTCTGGGAAGAGGAAGGCTGATTCAGGAGTTGCCAGCCAGACACAGAGGAAGCAAGAGGACAAGTTAGAACTGAGAAAAGGTACCAAGCTACATGGCTAAACATAAATATGAATTATGGGTTAATTCAAGTGTAAGAGCTAGTCAGTAATAAGCCTGGGCTAATGGCCAAGCAGTTATAATTAATATAAGCCTCTGTGTGTTTACTTGGGGGACACAAGTGGGAAAGATTTGTCCCACTCGCCAGCAGGCGGGGACACAGGAAATCTTCCGTCTACAATGTGTTGTTTGGCTAAATGGAGACCAAGAATGGCCATTAAGAGACCTCTTGGGTGGACAATATTCTGAATGAGTTACCCATGTCTTCTCTTGTCCTCAAAGAGACAAACCTTGGCTGAGAGAAACAAGTGAAAGACGGTTACATTTCAAGGTGTCTATGACATGAGTCATACTTTAACATATCTCCAAGTATCTGAAGGATTCCCAGGAGTGCAGGGGAGGATTAGATTTTTACTCTATAGAACATGCAGAAATAGAAAGCAGCAGAACTCAGAGGAAATACTTGCCTACTAGGACACTTTGGTCTACTATAAAGGAAATAAAAGTGCATATCATGTAACTTATTCCTCTCTAAAGTTAAGTACCTGCTGTTGTCAAGAAAACATGTCTTCTCTTGTAAGAAGAGTTTAAAGGGATGAGAAAGAAAACTGAACATTAGATAGAAAATGCATCTTATTTCACCCACGGAGCACTGGGTCTGGTACCCAGTAGGTGTGCTTAACTGTCTAAACAACAAAAATATAATCTTCATGAATTCTCTGAGTTCTGGGTCAAAAGCTGTATCCTTTCAATCACCCCCACTACATCTCTGCCCACATCTCTCCCACCTTTACACTTGATGTGTGATTCCCCAGGTCAGCTCTGCCTCCTCTGTGTCCTTGACATTATCACACCATCAACACTCCACTTAAGGCTCCTCAAAGCAACCAAGGATTTCTGATGGTTTCTCAGAGAACCTTTGGAACCACCAGGACAAAGAGTTTGATAAACACTTCTGAAGTGTTTACACTGTCTTAGCAGCCTGTTATCTTTTAAGGTCATCTTCCTGGCTTCAAGATTACATTGAAAAACACAGAAAACACAGGGAAAAAAAAACCCAGGTCAGTTTGAATGACACTTCTGAAAGGGTGGCACACTGGGTATTCACAGGTGTGGTTGATGAGAGAATGACATCACTCCATCTCTTTCTAGTCCATTTTTAGTATCTATTGGAAATTTTAATTCTTATACCTTTTAACACATCTATGAACATTTCAAATATTTTTCTATAAGTACCTGTGTGTACAATGATCTATGCACAGATATATTCATTGCAGCATTTTATATGGCAAAATATTTAAAACAAAGGGGCAGGAATGATAATGTTGCAGAATGTTCAACCAATAAGATTATGCAAGTTATAAAAAAGGTGGATAGGCTGACAAGATAGCACAGTGGGTAAAGGTGCTTGCCACAAAACCAGAACACCTTAGTCCCATCCCCAAGACCCTCATAGTGGAAGGAGAGAACCAACTCCTAGAAGCTGACCTGTGACCCTCACAGGTCACAGCACAGGGTTTCTCGTGACACAAGGTCACACACACACACACACACACACACACACACACACACACACACACA
>CABHPP010106100.1:0-25650 GCA_902168425.1 Peromyscus attwateri | reverse complement strand
TTTTTTTTTTTTCACCCCTTTATCAGGGCCCCTTCACTACTTTCTCTATAATGCTGCCCTTTGAAACCTTCCAAGGCTTCCGTGATCCCCAGTGTTACTGTGTAGATAGTGATGGACTGAACTGCAATATTTCCATTTCATACATAACCATATAGGTACATATACATATTCCCCATAAGCACCATGAAGTCAGGACCTATCCACTGCATATGTAAATACAGTCTGCCACCTGCAAAACCTCTAGCAGTGCCCTACAGATGACTCTATCTACTGAACACTGTGAAAATGAGGAAGGTAAGGAACCAGAAATTCTCACACCCCAGCAATGCATTGGTAATCTCACATTGGTAAACCAGGACAGAGGGAGGCTGAGGCCTAAAGATGACCCCTCAGACATGTGAGACAGTAACCACTCACCAGTAGATATTTTAGTATCTCTAGAAAATAGAGTTTTCTTCATCATAAAAGAGAAGGTTACAAATTGCTTTTGAACATTTTTCCCTTTTATCAAACTCAATTTCCATTTTGGGACAGCTGAGGCTCTAAACAAAGGCCACAACAGAAGCCAAAGCTGTGTTTACTCCCAACTTCTAAATGCATCTAAAAGGCATACTCTGGATGTGAGGGTGTCTCAACTCACCAACTGTTTGTTCTTTAAGAAGATGGAAAGGGCTTTGTTTTCAGATAACTGACATACAACATCAGGAGCCACCATAAGGTTAAGGAATAGGATTCAGATGTCCATGAACTTGTTATGCTTGTGGCATTTCAACAAGTACCACACATGCCCAACATAGCAGTGACCAACTTGCTTCTAGACAACGCTGTAAAGTTAGACACTACTCTCAACTAACCACCCAACGCTGTTGAGGAACAAAGGAGGTGAGCACATTCTAAAAAATTAATTTGTTGTTGTTAAAGGCAATTGCAACCAAAACAAACTAGCAAAAATAGTATTTTCCCCTAAACAGATATTTACTGACTGGAGTATTGCTATTTGAATAGCGAAAGACGTGTCAGTCAATTCCCCATTTTGCCCGTAATCAAGGGAGACGGCTTTAAATGACCCGGAGTCACTGCTGCATCACCACCGGCTTACGCACAGGGCAGAGGAGTCACCAACTAGATCAGCCATTGGAAAACGGGCCCACAATCGGGGCAATCAGTTAAGGCAGGGTGCAGGGCATTTCATATAAAACTGTTTAGAGCAATGTTGTCTGTCAGAAATACAACACAACTGCATAGGCATTATATCATATCCCAGGAGCCACGTCAAGAAAACTAAGAGAAAAAATGCTCATTTCAGCAACCCAGACGCTAAAACTGGAACTCTACAGAGAAGATGTACACAGCCCCATGCAAATATACCGAGAAAATTGGTGAAGTGTTCCATATTTAAAAGGAAACAAGAGGAATTAATTTTAACAATATTTCTTATTTGGCCCAGTACACTCAAAGTGTTATTTTAACATGTGTTCATATAAAACTTCCTGAAATGTGTTAATCTTTTCCCTGTGCAGGGTTTTCCTGATCCAGTGTGGATTTGTACTTGTGGTGCATCTCAGTTTGGACAAGCAACATGTTGTCAAATGTCCAATAGCCATACAGAACAAGTTTAAATGAAAACAAAATGCCCAGTTGTTTGGGACTGGGTATTGAAGTTTAAAGTCATACTGAAATACTCTTTCAAGAATGGACACATCAAGATACGTAAGGATATCAGTCATTCTCATTGATATGGAAATCAAGCACAAGGCATGAATGAGGGGTACATAAGGATTAAGACTGATATGTCTGTAATAACATAAAAAGAGCAACCAACTACAAACGCGATGGCATTGGAGGCCTGGCTGGCTCTAGTACCCAACTTACTTTTATATCTTTTAACAGAAGTGAAAGAGAAACCTCTCCTTTCAACCCAAACAGAAAAAAAGTTTCCATTTGTTTCAATAGAGAAAAGGTTTCCCTGTCTTCAGCCACAGCCTCCCCAGCTCCGCAGTCAGTCTCTGGACACTGTGATAAGGTTCTGGGGAAAAGCTTGGTGAAGACACAAGGACTCACTTCAGAGTTGACTCTGCCTGAGGGCAGGATCTACAGAGGTGAGTTCAGGCACTTCTGTGACCAGCACAACCTGCACAGGGAAGGCAGGGCAGAGTGACAGCCTTGGGGACTTTTCCCTTGAGCAACAAACTACCCTACCCCATGGAAAGAGCAAGTTGGGGGCCTCCTTCAGAATACTGTCATCAACGCTAGAAATGTTTATTATGTTTTCTCTTACATGCAGAACCGTATTTAAAATTGCATATATGTGTGTGTCTTTGTATGTATCTATGCATTTGTGTGTAAGTCATGAAACTGAAAAGGGGTGATGAGAGGAAAGAAATCTTCAATATATAGTAAGGAAGATTAAAGACAACATCTGAGGGAAAGAAGGAAATGGGGTCACATAAGATGGGGGAGGGCAATGGGGAAGGTAGACAACTGAGCATCAAACATAATGACACATGAAACTCTCATAAATCCATTAATTTATATTCAACTTAAAATGAACAAAAACACATAGATAATATATATATACACAGGGTTATAAGCAGACTGCATGCATGCTCAGTGGTGGAAAGTCTGCTTAGAATCTGCAGATCCCCAGGGAGACTCCCCTAGCCATCCTGGAAAATCATAATCTTGCCCCAGATCTTCGCAGACATTATCACTTTCCTTGCACAATCTTATTCACACCATTGGCTTTAAAATAGCAGAGACTGTGCTAAATCCTAAGCTTTATCTCCACTTCATCCCCTGCAGCACCAGGATTGACCAGACTTTTTCAACTGCATACAGAGTAGTTTCCTGAGCTATCCCTCCAAACCTCTAAGTTAAAACTAACGGCCAATTCTCTCTTTCCATCCCATGGGTCTGGAGCCGACCTCGGCCGTGTCTGTCTGCTCCTGACTATTCCCCAGTCTTTCTAAGATGCAGCTTCACTTCGCTGCTGTGGTGGGGAACTGGGTCACTCCCCTCCATGTCTCCTCTTCAGTTCTCGTTCTCGTCAATTCTAAATTACTTCCCAAGTACCTACACCACATGCCAGGCATTGTGTGAAGAGAAGGGCATGGTATCGAGTATCACTTGTCTTTTATCCCTGTCCGATTAGGCAGCAAGTCTTTGAAATACTGAGTTAGAGTGATCTGATTGTTTTTCTATGTTAGCCTGTGTGTTCCTAGAAGACAGAGGACAGTGTGTGCTGCTATTCATCTTTTTTATTCCTGACACAATATAGCAACCTGCATAGTGTTTAGTGTGTGGAAGGTAGTCAATAAATTCTACTGAGTAAATGTAATCAACTGTATATTTGATTCAACACTGGCTTTCATGGAAGGCTTAAGGGTTCTAGTTCTGATGCCCATCTGAAAGTTTATGTTTAACTGAAAATGAATGTGTCCTCGAATTCAGAATTCAGATGATCCCCTTCTTTCCAAACACTGACTAATTCAGTGTGTGGCCAGAATTACCTCACACTGCGCTGCCCATGGCAACCACAGATGAAGCTTTACCCCGACCAAGCTCACAGTAGCTGCACCCAGCAAGATGAAAACGTGCGTTCACTCCACAGCAATGTAATCACAGATAAGTTTCAACTCACCTAAGTGCACGTTATCAGTCATCTAGAAGGAGCCAAGTTATTAACAGATTCATAATATACCTACTCTCATTTTAATACTCATAAAATTGCTAATTTACAAACCCTAGGAATCTGCCTTCTGAGAAAACAATGCAAGCTGAGTTTAGTCAACTTATCAAGGAGGAGAATTTCATCAGGAACACCAGCTTAGTCCACACATTCAACAGTGGAGGAACAGGATTGCTAAGAACGCAGGGAGACAGGTCAGCAGAAAGAGTGGCTGGGAATGCCACCGAAAGCATTTCTCATAGTGGACGCACAACGCTGGCACCATCACTAGACTATTGATTGACATCTCTGTAGTTCAATGGCAGCAGCTCCTGGCTGGCAAACCCTTAGTCACATGTTCTCTCAGCAGCTTTCCAAGAGCTGTCTCCTTGGGACTTGCCAGTGGGAAATGGAAAGCTTGTTTTTAAACAAGTCTCATACCTTTCTTTTTGTCCCCCAAAGAAACCATATGTATGCTGAGCCACCAAAACCAACAAAAATCCTAGCAAACATTCAAGAACTTAATAATACCATCAAAAATTTCGGTATGCCCAAAGGTTTTGTGTGTCTGCATTAGCAATATACAAAGTCAAAGCATTGATCTCTAGCAAGGCACAGGGCGTAAGATCCCCACAGCGCTGGCCTGTGCCACTCAACAGACCATGCAGCTGGCTCCTTTAATTGATTTTCACTTGTCACTTCTGTTCCGTTCAGGTCTGCCACTGAATTCCCTTTGTGCTGACATCTCATTTGGCTATGGTGCAATCAGTTCTAGTCAGCTCAGAAAAAAAAAGTCCACAAGACTGTGCAAGCAAGCAGGACTGAACCTGCAGAGCGGCCAGCCCACCTTTGTGTGGGACGGGTATGACTGTGGAAAGCAAGCTCACTAGGCCGAAGATGCACTCAAACTCCTGGCCTATGACAGATCCTGTGTTCAGTGATCGCTAACCTGGTCAGTTCCTTTTGACTGCCAAATGAAGTACAATGTAAAGCAGTAATAGGAATCTAGAGTTTCTAAAATATCACCAAACTCGGCTACGACCGCACTTCAGGATGCCAGAGTCCAAGCCCGGCACTCTTTTCTTACCGTCACTCTGCCAAATGAACACTAAGGAAATCCACTTCAGAGAGCAGTGGGGAAAAGGTGGCTGGCTCCTAGAGTCAATCACCTCGGGAGGTGACATGATGCTTGAGAGGCATGAGCTACCCCTACGCTGCCCGGTTCACGAAGACAGAGCCTCCCAGGAGTACAGCTTACACTGCTTGGGCACACTCACTGCAGTGTTGTTCACAAGTCCTCACAGAACACAGAGTACTGGGAGCACACCTGGTTTTATGGAAGAAGAGAATGGAAACCAAACAGACTGTGACTGACCTAAGGTCACACGTGGTAATTTGAGGAAGCAGAACCTCACTCTCCCCACCCCCAGACTATCACTGTTGGTGTTAATACTGTCTTGCACTTGCACTTGGCTGGAACCCACTGTTGACAACCAAAGCCAGGTGTGTAGCAGCAGCCTGTCCTTACCGGAAGTCCTTTATTAGTCCCCAGCAAAACGCAGCCCTAATCCCTGTCCTGCGTTTTTAATCTACGTGCCTAGGTGACACTTCTGCTGAGGATGGAGCTCTCAGAATTGACTCCACCACTATTCCCACACTGTCTGCAGCAAAATCTTCAACAGGCACAACTCCTTCTGGGAATCAAGACAGTTCCTCCAGCCACAGGCTGGGAACCTCCACATTCAATCTAACACAAAAGGCCACTTTCCCGGAGGGCCAACTCCAAACGAACTGGCCTTTTTCTGTTCACACTGCACTGCCCCCTTCTTCTGGAACTCACTTTCTACAGAATCACCCGAAACCCTGGATCACCCTCAGCTCGTTTTTCTTTAACAAAAAACTTCACCCCACTCAAAATGTTAATAGAGGAATTCTTACTCTAAAGAGTGTGCCAGCAGAAAGTGGTGCGTTTGAGTGGTGGCACACTGGAGTGGGCTAACGGTTACTGTACTCCACTGGTGTCTGTCCTCTTTCTCAGGCCTCGGCATCCCTGGTGCCCGGCAGGCACTGAGTATGAGGCCTCTTTCCAGCTTGCAGGTGACTGTGGTTTTCATCTGGGGTCAAGAATCACTGGCCCGGAAATGCATTTGGTCGGCAGATTTTCCAGATCCACACTACCCAACACAAACCCAAGATCACAGGTCCACACAGATACTAGATCTTCTAGCAGACATGTTAGCAAGACAAGGACAGCATTCATTTTAATTAGACATACTATGTGACTCAATGCATACAAAATACTTTTGAACATGCAAGTGATATAAACATATTGCTATTTTTCACTCTTTCTCATACCTACTGCTACTACCAGATCTATGATTACCAGGAACTCTCACAAAATTAAGCCCCTGACTTGTATGAAAACAGTAAAGCACTGAATACAGGCCCAGTAGTTCAGTCTCTGTGGGAGGCTCAAGGACAGCTGGTCCCCTAAGCTGTGCAGACCACCCACAGCACTGGTGTGGCCTCAGAACCTGAAGGCCTGGACTGTGGGAATTGACATGGATTAGATGCCAATCTCTTCCTGCCCAAGAACTTCAGCTCTATGAACAGTGTCTCCTTCAAACGAAGCAACAACGGAGTGGCCATGGAGGCCTGCGCTTTGTCTCCTGCTGAGAGCAGCAGCCAGTGGCATCCATGTGGGCGTTTACTCGGCTTCTCTGGAGGTTCAGTACCATGGCTGACAATGCCCTCGGGGATACTGTTCCAGTCCCAGTAGCCAGGTCCTCTCCACAGCACTGAGGCGAGGCCTGCAGGTGACTGGAGGCTTTGCCCTAAATAGAAGATCTAACAACTGGCTTCATTAGAAGCACTACAGAGAAGATCAAATACACTTTCATCCAGCTCGTTCTTCCCAACAGAGCCACTGCCTCTCAGAAAGACAGAAACCCACAAGTTAGCAAACAGAAGTATTCCTCCCCTCCCTTTTAAAGAAGAGCTGAAGAGCTGAGCTAACCCGTGCCCGGAAGCGGGAGCATTTAATGCCAAGCAAGCAGGTCTGGACCTTTCACCTGCTACTTGCCAGCTGTGAAAGCTTAGACAGGATAGGTCCGTGCAACATCTGGTGTGAACTGCCACCTGTGTTTGTGGAGTTGTGAGGGCTATAAATCAGTTACTATAAATCAATAAATTTCTAGACCAAGGTAGTGAGTACTCAATAAGAGACATTACTAAAATTTCAAAAGTAGGGGACAGGAAGAATCAACAACCAGCAGCACCCTCAGAGACCCTGTGACTGACTCTTAATCCTGTCTTCATCCAAAACATCTATTTCCCAAGCGAAGCACCCGGTGTTCCTGTGAGTGGCAGTGTGATGGGAGGCTGGAGCACACTAAGGCTTCGGTTGTCTGGAATGTGTCTAGAGAGAAAGAAAGGGGTTTCTAAGCCGCTCAATGTTTGGAAAAAGTTCAGAGTCTGCTTAAGTGACTTAACTTTTATAACTCAGTGCACTGATGCATAGGGACTTTCATAGTTAGAGGTGGTTACAGTGACGGCATTTTCCGTTAAAGCCCCGAGCCTGCTCTAGTTGAAAAACAGCGGGGGTTTGTTTGGAAGGGTTCTGTGAGGACAGAGGACCCCATCCCACTGCCTTTCCCCACTTAGGTACTGCTCTAGAGTCATTTCTTCTCACCTTTTGCTTCCTTTAGGGGTTTCCTTTCCATCCAAGATTAACTCAACAAGCCCTCCCCTTCTGGACAGGGGACAGTTTTAGCTGCAATCTCCCTTCGGCTTTATTCTCTAACTGGACACCATTTCAGTTCTTTTGTTTTAATTCCTTGGCCACTTTACTTTTAAAGACAGGGTGTTATCCAGGCTGGACTTTAATCTCTGAGCCTAAGGGATCCACTGGCCTCTGCTTCCTGACTGCCCAGGACTATAGGTGGGAAGCTCAACACCAGTTCACACTCAGTCTGTCACCATATCCTGTTTCTAAAAGTGGGAACCTCAACACCAGTTCACACTCAGTATGCCATCATATCCTGTCTCTATAGGTAGGAACCTCAACACCAGTTCACACTCAGTATGTCACAACATCCTGTCTCTATAGGTGGGAACCTCAACACCAGTTCACACTCAGTATGCCATCATATCCTGTTTCTAAAGGTGGGAACCTCAACACCGGTTCACACCCCGTATGTCACCACATCCTGTCTCCTCGCCTTTCCACCTGTGTCCTTACTGCTCCACTTAAACATGGGACTGTCCTGTCCCTCAAACTTCCTGATAATTTTCCTTTCTCTGAGGTCTTTAGTAATAGATTCATTGGTATTCACTTTATCAGAAGTTTTGAATAATTATAAAATACAAGCCAGGTATGGTGACACACACCTGTAATCCCAGTACTTGGAGAGGATAAGACAGGAAGATCACAAGTTCGTGTCTAGCCTAGGGCACAGAGAAAATTCCAAGGCAGCCTGTGCTACATGGTGAGATCTGGGAAGGAGAGAAGGGGCTGGAAGAAACTTTAAGGTAATTTTGTCAGAGTTCTGCTTTACAGACTTGCTTCTCATTTCCACGGAACCACGGGAGCCTCTTGTCATCCTTTCTCTATAGGTGGGCTGCTTCCAAGACTCTCTCATATACAGTGTAGAGTAAGTGTTGACAGGGCTTCTTAATTAAACTTAAGATATATTATATGCTCTGTTATCATAAATTCTGAAAAATAGGTAGTTTGTTTGTTTGTTTGTTTTCCAAGATAGGATTTCTGTGTGGCCCTGGCTGTAGTGGAACTCACTCTGTAGTCCAGGCTGGCCTCGAACTCACAGAGATCCACCTGTCTCTGCCTCCTGAGTGCTGGCATTAAAGGCATGTGCCACCATGCCTGGCTTAAAATAGATAACTTTTCAAAATGCAAACAAGACACTGACCAAAAAGGGAAAGAGAGACAGTCAACAGTAATGAATTTTCTAGTGTAACCACATTAAAAACTTATTTTTACATAAGGACAAATTCTCCAGAAAGTCACACATTACCACACAAGAGTAAATGAAACACACTTTCCAGACGAAGCACGGATGCTGTCTCTGCTGTGGTACTGGCTCTTGGAGGACCACAGCTCAGGAACTTAGGACTTTCTGATGACAGCGAGCTTCCGCAGACTCCAGATGAACGTGTATTGCGTTGTCATTTTACACTCACCACAAAAGTCCCCAAGATGTAAAATAATTCATTGTTTCACACCTGCTAAGCTTTCTTTCATTTCTTTCACACTCAGCCACCTCATCTAACTAAAGCACAACTACTCCCGATGTGTTCCTTGCTGTACTGAGGAGGATTGGTGCTATCCCAGGCACAGCATTCCTGGAGGTCAGCGCCAGCGTGAGGACTGCCCAGGGCTCTCAGAGACCGACCTAACCAACTCCCGAGTGTATGTCAAGTACAAGAGCACAGCTCCTGGAGCAGACAGGGCTTACTTTACGTCCTCTAAAAACAAAGGAAAAAGAGAAAGAAGTGAGGAATATCTTCACCTAATACCAGGACCCATTCAAGCCTCCCCAGAACAAACAAACAACCCAAATCAGTGCCGATGGGGAGGGAGGGGAGAGAGGAGGACCCCTGGTCCGAGGACTGACCTCAGCTGCTGGAAACACAGGCAGAATTAACCACAATGGCCCTTCCTTTTTTTACATCTTGTTAAAAAGTGAAAACAACAAATGTCCTATGAGGATATTATTATGGATCACAATCTACAGATTCCCCACAGAACTAAAAGTAGTCTAAAGTGGCAATCTCCTAGCTACAAACAGGAGGCTCCCCCTTACTCCCTTGCTACAGGACTGAGCACTAAGGAAAGAGGGTACCGTTTCACACACAGGGTCTCAATTTAGATGGACAGACACTTAGAACTGTGCCCAAACTCACAGGAGGTGCTGCTGCATTCCCAAGCTTTGAAGCCAAAACACATAAACCGGTTTCAAAATTAGAAAGAAGTCTAGACTGTGCTGAGAGCAGTGAAGATTATTCCTACCCTACTCAAAGTCACCTCAGAGCAGAGAAAACAAAACTTGTCACAACCGACAAGTCAGCAGCGTGTTCATCCGAGGATCCCATGGTGCTTTAAGGAGAGAGATGGCTCAGTGGCTAGGAGCACTTGCTGCTCTTCCCAGCACCCACATGGCAGCTCACAACAGTCTGTGACTCCAGTTCCAGGAGGCCTGACACCTTCACACAGACACACATGCAAGCAAAACACCAGAGCACATAAAATATAAAATCATTGAAAAAAAAACCAAACCCAAATTCTCTTCTTATACCAGGCTTCTCTAACACTCATGACATGCAACAGGAGATGCCATACTAGCAGAGAGATTAGAAAGAGAAAGGTGAACACCAATCCTCCATGCAGCACTGAACATGGGCTGGCTACTCTACATCACATTCTTTCCTCAAGGGGCTGAGCCAAGCACAAGCTGCATGGGATGATGGCCTGTGTGGCTGTGGGCTGGGCTGAGGGTACCCAGCCTCTGAGCCTTGTCTTCTGTGCAAACTGCAGGGGCAAGGACCTCTCAGGCAAGCTGTCTGACCAGATCCTCAGCCAAGTCTGCCGACTAACACCATCACTAAGTCAACAGGATGCAAGGGGCATCATCTCAGGTTAACTTCAGGGGGCTGTGTGGTCGGATTCAGACAAAGCTTCGTGCCTGACAGGCTGATGCACAGGAGTACAGGATGTATTCTTTTTGAAAAAAGCTACACATAGGACCCTTTCAGAGACCTTGGAAATCTCCACGGAAGTCCAAGCCTGGGAGCCCTGCCCTTTGCATAGGCTGTATATCCCCTGGCGTGGAATCCCATTTTCAACCCCCACTTCTGGCTCCTAACTGGCCTCCTGGTCTATCTATCTCCTCCTAGGTCACTGGATACTGTGACTTTCTTAGGACTGAAGACCCTGGGCTACTCTATCCCCTAGCCACACATCTGCCCGCACCTCCATGCTTCCATACTCTGACTGGTAGTCACAACAGCACTGTATGCAGTTTCTCTCCAGTGAGAGGCCTCCCGAAGCTCACAGTGAGCAGTAGCACCTGATGACAGGAAGTTCTGCCCGGTGCCCTGTGTCACGACAAGAATACCTCCACAGACAAATAAGACAAGGCATGGTTTTAGAAAAGCAGTCACTTGTTTGTAGGTGTGAAGGGTTGGCCTGAAAGCTACATGGTACTTACACATTCCATGATCTTTTGTCCATCTTTAAGCTACATTGTAACAAACTGCATTGTTAAAAAAAAATAAAGAAGTAGAACACACCAGGAGCAGCAGGGTATGACCACAGGCACCCACGTCCAAATGGCACTGTTAAGCACCCAGCTCCCTGCTACTTCCAAACGGTGAGACCTGTATACAGGTCCCTGGGGGAGAAGACTGAAGCTCAAGGGCTGTCCCTGAGAGCCCACCAGGACACAGGGCTGTCTTCTAGAGAGACGAGACTGGTGAGGTACGGGTGCCATCCCTCAACTCAGGCACACATCTGCCTAAAACCCTTCCAAACCACAGGGAATGCAAGTGCAGACGCAACAAGCCGACTGTCGGAAAGCAGGTACAATCATGTCTGAGCTGAGCGAACAGGCCTGGGTGTGACCTTTAGGATCTGGACACACTCCTAGACTTGCAGCGGTCACTGGAGTCAACCACTCAGGGGTACCACAGGCCAGGGTCAGCAGAGGATCTATCACAAAGATCAAGGAGCGCAGTGACAGAGTTCAGCTTATCCCTACCACCACCCATATAAAAGGCAAATCAACAACAAGATTTAGTAAAACATGGCTCCCAATGGAGACACGGGGGTTGTGTGGTTTGCTCTCGTGGCCCTCTCTAGGTCACACAAGCAGGCTACAAGATAACCAAGTACCATTTACCTTTTCTCTGCCTTCAAAATGCACTTGTCTGTGATTTCAGTTACTGTGACCTGTTTGTACTAACTAGATTGTGGTGCTAACCACATTCCCACCACACCAGATTTTGAACTAGAAAGGCAGGTGCTGACTGCAGGGAGAGTCACCCAGTTAAGCAGTCACCCAGGTTCAAACAAAAAGAAAGGTCAGGAAGGCCCTTAGGGAGTCAAACCCATGGAGACAGGGGAAGAATGGGCTGCCAGGCTGGGGAGTGGAGGGCAATGTCTGTCTAAGGGGCAGTTTCCCTGCGGGATGGTGAGAAGCACTGTGGGCGGAGACGGGTGGGGACAGCCTGCAGAACAGTGAGGAATGTGCTCAGTGTCAAGCCGCATGTACAAACGGTTGTAAGGGCAGCAGTGCACATTTGCACAAACAAATAAAAACCAAGTGAATGGCAAGGAGAACACGGTGGAAGAAAGGAAAGAAGGAGGGAGGAGGAATGGGAAAGACTAGCCGAAAATGGAGAAGGACTGAAACAATGTATCTTTTCCCGAAATTTAAATGTAAAAACTTAAAAAATGTTTTCAATTTAGGGCTTCCTTAACTATTTCTTCTGAAGTTCTCACAGAACCCCCAAAGCAATGGTGTTCTGGTGCTGGGGGCTCGTGTCCACATACCTGGACCCCCGTGGTGCTGCTATCCGGGGGGCTGTTTGGTCACTAAGGGCAGGCTTTGCTCTGTCTGCCTCTCTGCTTCCTGGTTCTCACGTGTACAAGCTGCCCCCACACTTACCTTCCCCGCCATGATGTGCTGCACTCTAGAGCTGGCCTAGAGCCAGATCCAAGTTCTCCCTCTGTCGTTTCTGTCAAGGATTTGGTCCAATGGTGAGAAAAGTGATGACCATCCAGATACACACCTCTCCTCTCCCAAGTATACTGAAACCATTAATGTGCCTAAGGACCCCTCCCTGTCAGACACCTAGTCTCAATAGCCCTGATCTGGCAGCAATCCGGAAATATTTATTAAATGATTTTTAAAAGCATAAAATAATATTTTGGGATATTTTCTCTTCATTTGAAAGTAAAAGGAGAAAATTTAGAAAACTGGAGGGAATTATTTAAATTTAACGAACATCTAATTAAATAATTCATTTAATTAACCAAGTATTTGACAAGCTTTAGAAAGCATCATCTTTGGGGCACAGGAACTCTCCACTTCACGGGACCTGCGACAACTCATTAAACTGCATCCCTTTGATGAAGCCTTTCAGATGTTTCTAGTTTCTCAGAGGTCTAAAGGCGACACCGGGAAGAGACTGTGCGGAGCTCTCCCCGGCACTGTGGAACACTTCTTCAGGTAAGGTGTTCAGGCTCATGAACTATGAAGTTAAAGGATGGAGCCAATGCTACAGGGCCCCATAAAGGTGTGTCTGTGACTGAGTTTGTACATACACACACACACACACCACCTGGCACTTGATCTAGATTAACAAAAGTAACATGACTATTGTTATCTGAGAGAGAGAGAGAGAGAGAGAGAGAGAGAGAGAGAGAGAGAGAGAGAGAGGTTTTAGAAAGGTGGATTTCTAATGAACCGAGTCTTCTTTTTCCATCCGGAAATAAAACTATTCGACCTGAAAATCGCAGGTGTGCTGAGCCCATTCATGAACAATGAGCACACAGGCTCCTCCTCTTCCATCTACAGAAAACAGGACTGCTTAGTTACTGCACAAAGTCCAGTAGTTTCTTTCTGAACACACATTTCTGTTGGCATCATTTCAGCATCAAAAACCTTGTTTCCTAACAGTTAATGAGTGAAATAAATAAGAGCTGTGTCATGGTAACTAGGTTAGCTATTAGATATTTTCTGGTGTATCCAATGGATGACCGCTCAGTTAAGAGTGAACCTATGGTCCCTCCCACTGACCTCTGTACTAAACTCCAACTAAACAACACTACAGTAGACGAAAGTTATCATTCACTTAATACAATTTCTCTGCTCAGGATGACTGGGCATACAGCTCAGTGGTAGTACATATGTTGGGTTTAAACTCCTGTGTAACACACACACACACACACACACACACACACACACACACACACACCCCACAGAATCTAGAATAGCAATTTTACTGCAAAAGGAAGGAGGGAGTGTGGTTGGCACAATCTATCAGAACTTATTTCACCAGCACGTTATATTTTAGTGAAATTAACTTGCGGCACTATGGAGCCTTCTAAGACCGCTATGAGTGGCAGAATCCAAGCCCAGAGACAGTTCCAGTCGGTTGCTGGGTAAGAAGGGCTCTGAGATAAGGAGGAATGGGTCTTTTTTGAACAACAGTTTCTATAAGAGGAAGATGAGCTTCTAAACATGTCACTGAGTAACAAAGGCAAAGTTCTGTTTTGTCTGAATCTTTCTCATGGATGCATGGGTGGCAAGAACTTGAAGCGGGGATGGAAGGAAGAGATGGGGAGACACAAAGGACAGGGGGACACATTAATAAATAGAGCCTGGGTCACAACAAGGACCTGGGAGCTGACAGGGAAGGCTGGTGCGGGCAAACATGGAGAGCCCTTCCTAGCCCCAGAGCGTCAGTCAGCTTATGAACTCAAAACGCATCGTGCTAAATTCATCTGCTCGACAATTCTGTGTCAGCTGTGCTGAGTGGGATGGAAGACAGGAGAGGAACTGGCACTAATTTTAAAGTTCATGAACAAACCATGAATCCTGTGGAGAAATAGCGTGCATGGACTCTACTGCCTTGCCCCATCCCATGTTGTTCATCGCAGATAACGAAGTACTGTCACTGGATGAAAACAGAGCGTGTCACAAATGCCACCAGATGTTAAGCATACAAAGCCAGGTGAGAGATCTTAACACACCCCTCCAGATGTTCCCTTTCCATTCAGTCTAATACCCACAACACGGCAATCGCTATGGAGCATGTGATGAGACTTCCTGAACTTCGCCCCACACAGTCGCAAGGAATTCTGGGACCTCCAGGAGGTGCTTGGTACACAAGAGCAAGCTCAACTCCACAACTACTCATTTCTTTCTTTCGTTTTCAAGACAGGGTTTCTCTGTGTAGCCCTGGCTGTCCTAGAACTCGCTCTGCAGACCAGAGCTGGCCTTGAATTCAAGAGATCCGCCTCTACCTTCCAGTCCTAGGATTAAAGGGGTGTGCCACCCAGCAACAACCTTGGTAATTACCATTTTTCTGTGAGATTATTGGGAAGATCATCTGATCTTTAAAATTACGAATTTATGTTTTAAAATTTAAAAACCCATTAATCAGTATTTCATCTCCTTGGCATCAATGTTTCTTTATGTCAAATTATACCTCATAAAAATCACTCAAAATTGTGGGATTTCGCCAAGCTGGCCTCTTCCTAAGGTACTCTGTGATGGGCTTCTGATTGTACATGTTTAACATCTGGCAGAGTTCACAAGGCAGCTCGAGAGTTCAAGGACTCTGGGATGGGTATTTAGTTTCCCACTTGGAGATGCTTCCACGGAAAACGCTATGGGATGGATTTCTAACAGGAATCCTCAATACTCAGATTCCAGGTGGTTAGTGGTGATGTTAGGAAGGGCCATAACACTAACTGCTGTGGCCTCCGTTATCACCTCAGTGTGGACTGGCAATTACTTCCTGAAAGTAAAACCAAACAGGAAAATGTACTCTCATTTCCTGTGCCCCCTTCTCCACTGGAACACACCACACCAGAGGGCCAGGTATCCACTAACTCTTTCCCACCTCTCTCTCACCCTCACACCCATACTCCCCCATCACCTCACACTACACTCCCCACCTCCCCACACACTTCCCCATCACCTCACACTATACCCCATCACCTCACACTATACTTCCCCATCACTTTCACATCTACACTTCCTAAACTCAACCAGAATATTCTTCCTCAAGAATGCTCTCCGCAAGTCCTTATGCAACTACTGCTGCATAAATCTACACCATCCCAAATTCCCACAATCCCAATTCCCACAACTGCCCCTCCAGCTGTGTGGTATGGAAACCATGATGGGTGACACCACTCAGATGCAGGGATGGGTCAACCTGGGTCTTTGACTCCAATCTTGCTCCTCTCTCACGTGGTCAGAAGAAGGGTCTTCCTGAAATCAAAGTGTGCCCAGGGCGAGGTCACACCTTAGGCTAATTCAAGCTCTCCCTTCAATGGCTTTTGGTGGCTCTCAGGACCCAGGCTCAACTCCACCATGCACTAGAGCCCTGGGCTGTGTCCACAACCTTCACACTCATCAACATCTCCCACCTCTCATTCCCTTGCTCTGCTTCCCTCCCTCCCGCTCTATTTGGAATTTCTAAAACGCATCAAATCTCCCATGCTCTGTCTCGGCTGAGTCCTCACCTCACCCCTGTGCCTGGTTACTTTCCCTTCTGGTCTTGGTATAGACGTCTGCTAGATGTCCACTCTGATGAGCACCAACATGCTTTTCTCTAAGGTAGTTTATATAAAAATGCTTTCTATTTTACCTGCAGGACATCCCATCCACTAAATTACAGCTTCTTCAGTGGCACTGTTCTAACACAGTAGGTGCTCTACAGCAATGGTCCAAATGCAAGATACAAGAGGCATTTTCATGCAGACCAAATTTAAATTCTCCAGCTACTATTTAAGAATTCTGAGGCAGTATTTTAATGTTTATTAAAGCAGCTAACAATGTTAAATTTTCACATAACACAACAATGAAGTATATCATCAAAATGAGGGCCCTGAAGAACTCAGAAAATATTTGTTAGACAACACAGCCAATATACAGAAAAGCCCATCTTCTTAATATGCACAGCAATTCTGCATATTGTCCATGTCAGCTCTGTACAACAAACTTAACATAGAGAACCTTTAAGATCTTAAGATCGATTAGAATTGATTAGAAGGCTTTTTAGAATCCTTAGGTTAACAGGAAATTTCTCAGGACTGGAGAGACGACTCTGAATACAATGCTTGCTGTATAAGCATCAGGACCTGAGTTTGGAAACCCAGAACCCGTGTTAAAAACAAACAAACAACAACCACCCAGGTGCTATATACCTCTAACCCAGTGCTTGGGAGGGAAAGAAACAGGTAGGTTCTGGGGGCGTGTCTAGTGAACTGGTAAGCGCCAGGTTCAGACACCTGCCTCAGAAGAAGAGGTGGAGAAGCCACTGAAGAAATGTGAGGACACTGACCTCTGGCATCTGTGCAAGCCTGCATGAGCAAATGCACCTGTCCACACGTGTACTCACATGCATACACCACCCATATGTACACTCAAAAAAAGTTCTAGACACATCACTATTTTCAAGGCAGCATGAAGGCCTTTCTTTTCTAAATTGGAGACATAGAGACCTGCAAAATGAACATAAAATTTCCAAACTTTTGAAGTTAGACATTTACGTGAAAATATTAACTCGCACCCCAATTTTGAAATTTCTTTCTCATCCTGACTTAGCAATGAGGAAACCTTAGGCAATGTTCTAAATTCACTAAGTAAATGCCAGTATTTCTATCATACTCTGAACCTAAACACACTTGAATTGTGACAGAAACCTACTGGACAGGCAGAGCAGGGCTTCCTTGGGAGGACTGGCCACTGCAGAGATACCTTCATATCCTCAAGTACTAGGGACAACTGTGTGAGCACGTGGGGATCAGTACCCGGTGGTGATAAGTATTTGCTCTGTCTCCAGAACTCAGCCCACCCCCCTTCCAGGGAACGGCCTGGGGACATCACTGAGTGGTCAAACCTCTCCCTCAGGCATAGCTTCTCAGGGCTGAAACAACAAGGAGCCTCTCAACCAGGGAGAGAGAGACCCCTCACCCCATAATCATTGTAAGTACTTAGGAACTCAGACATACAAATGCTGTCACTCTTTACATTGTTTCTGCAAGTACGGACAAGAACCCAAATACAGTTTAGGTGTGATGATGTATAAGACACCATACAAGGTTCCCCATCACTAAAAGCATTGAGCAACCACAACAGACCCCCTGGTCTTCTCCTTCAGCACCGTGGAACAGGAAAATGATGAAAGCCTTCGGCATCAGAGGCTCAGCCTATGCTCTTTCTGGAAAGGAGGCTGTTCCCCTAGGGAAGCACAAGTGGCCTCAGACAAACTGAACAGATCGAATTGGGACCTCTCAAGCATCCTGTCGATGCAGGCACTGGGAGGGTCTGGCAGAGCCCTCAGCGGGAAGGATGCTGACTTCCTTCACTTG
Source organism: Peromyscus attwateri (assembly GCA_902168425.1). NCBI lineage: Eukaryota > Metazoa > Chordata > Mammalia > Rodentia > Cricetidae > Peromyscus > Peromyscus attwateri. The sequence goes on along the minus strand of CABHPP010106100.1, from coordinate 7,855 downwards.
GATCCCACGAGGCAGGGAACTTAGACTCTGAGCAACAGGTCCTACACCCGGAAATGACGTCATCGTGGTTTAAGTTTATTGTGACGATGTATCTTTGAAAAAGAATCTGTAAAATGTTTTCTTGAGAATTTGAAGATATTTTAAAAATACATGTATGTGTGTGTGTGTGTGTGTGTGTGTGTGTGTGTGTGTGTGTGTGTAGAAAGGCCACAGTGATCCCATAGGTTAAAGGACAGCTTGCAGGAGGAATTGGGTTTCTCCTCCCCTTGGGTCCTGGAGGTCACTGCCCACTAAGCCATCCCACCAGCTTTATGGAGTTGTCCTAACATGCATCTAGAACCCAGCATGCTTTATTAAAAAGTGGTGTCTGGAAAGAGCAACAATCCCTCAGAGATACTAGAAAAATCACCTCTCAAGTGCTTGGTGATGATAGGGTAACTTAATACCATCAGACCCCTATATGCTAAAGGCCAAGCAAAGTTAGGACAGAGTCGAAAATAATTTTAGAACTGTAATGTGACATAATATGCCATAATACCTGTTTTGATGTATTTGATGCTTAACACGTAACACATTTGTAGATGCGTTTCTTCTACTCATACTCCTTTCTCATCATCCCATCACAAAGAAATAAAACAGAAAACATCGCCTCGGGCTAAGCAGTCAGCTTGCATCTACCTCAGTGAATTTTGTGGAGTCCTATCCAAAACAACAACACAGAAAGTCTCCAACAGGAGCTAGGTGGTAAGATTGTGTGGTCCTGTCTCATGTCACCCCCAGGACTTGCCTCCAACTCTATCCTGTCCACTCCTGTGTCCCTGCCTTCCCCCAGCTACTCCCTCTACCTGAACTCTTCTCCCCACTGGACCCCTGATAATTGAGATCTTAGCTTAAAGGCTGATTTTTCCAGCAGGTCTACCCTGCCCACCTAACAAAAACAAGCCACAGGCCTGGTAGTGTCCCATCACCATAACGAATTCTGTGCATAAGGACCACCACGGATGTTATCGTGTGTGCTTGCTCACCGTCACTCATCTTCCTCCAAGACACAAGTCCTGACAGCCTTCTCATCTCTGTGTTGCTAAGGCCGCAAAGAGTTGGTGGCCAAGGACCAGTGTCCAGTGTCTGCTGAGCAGACAGGCCTCTGACCCAGCAAAGCTGGTGGCACACACCAAGACTAAGCAAGCATGCAGACATCAGCTTAATGACCAGAGACCCTGCTGCCTATGGTCCTTCGGCTTTCTGTACCATCGCGCAGCCATGTGACAAATAACAGGGAAAAAAAAAAAAAGGAATAAACATGCTTTGAACCCCTTGAGAAAGGAAAGTAACCTCTTTGTGTATTTACTGAGACAATAGTAATACAGTGGTCCTAAATGCCAGGCTCATCCACATACACCTATGTCCTTCAAAAAAATCTCTATCGGGAAGATGCTGTACCCTAACTTGGTATATAAGCAAAAATCCAAAGGAAGCAGGAATCCTCTCCAACATTCACTAGCAAGTGGCTGTATGGCTAGGCTTTATCCGCTCTGAATGACAAGTACCTATATGGGGTCCCCCAAGGAGAAGCAGCCCGGGGATGCTTTCAACAAAAGCCCAGGGCACTGACCAGGCAGCAGCTTCCTGCATGTGATGGTGCAGGACCCTCTGAGAGAAGACGGCTCACTTCACACCTCCATGGCTCCTGGGTTGAGGCCACTGGCCCAGGAACTTTGTGGACACGTCACATGTAGCTCAACTCACCACGGAAGAAAATACAGACAAATCAAACCTTCCCTCTTCCCTCGCAGAGGCTGGAGAGGGCAGACGATGGAAATGCCAGCTCAAGGAAAACTGTTCTCACATGGCAAGCATCCTTTCTAGCCACACCAAGCGGCACTGCAGTCAGACTGCCCACTCTGGATGGGACCCAACAACCATCAGCTCTGTGCTCTGCGGCCAAACTGACCATCCCAGGATGGCATGGCCGCTCCCGAACATTAAGCCAGAGGACTCAAGAATGCATCCAAATACCCCACAAAACACATCCATACCCCAATACAACCTGTCAGTCATCACAGGTTCAGACAGACTATTTCTGGGGTAACGATCTCTCCAGCATATGGCTTGTTTTGTATAACTGCAGCCTTCTACTCAATCTCATGGAAATAATATACTTAAAGGCAAATAACTTGACATAAATTTTCCTGGAGAATCTTTAGACATTCAAATGCATTCTCTTATGTTAATGTTAACTAGAATATGAAATCCTGGAAATGATGCAAGATATATTGTCGTATAAAACAGCATGACAAAGTGAAAATAACCATAAAAACAAGTTAAAATGAGTGTGTTCAAATCTCAGCCCTACTACTCACCATCTGAACTTTCAAGAAAGGAATTCCTAGTACTCCTCATGTGAAAAGGATAAAGATGGCCGCCTCCATTACCTCTTGATAATTGTGAATGTGTGAAATAATGAAGAGATAAGCAACAGGTGCTATTCAGAGAGAAGAACTGGAGACCCTGATGGTGACCCTGGTGGAAATCTGATCCTGACACTAAAGTACAAGGATGACGAAAGTGCAGCTGTAGACTCACAGACTAGGAGAAAGACTGAGAAGTGTCCCATAGGTGTAGCATTCTGGCAAAGAGCCTGGCAGAACACACGTCCATGGGTGCACCTCCTATCCAAACCCCAAGTCCTGCCAGATAAATCATATTTATACAGATGATGAACGGAATACACATGCTAAACCAGACATTTTAAGAATATCAATTGTACAGCTATCATGGTGTTTTCTAGGGACAACATCAATTCTTATGCTGCGAGGACAAAATATTTAAAATAATTTTTTGTCGACAAATACTGATAATGTGCCTGTCATAACTAAACAATGCTAAGATGCCATGTCCTCCAGGACAACTTTCTACACAATCATGACACCTCTTCCTTCCTTCCTTCCTTCCTTCCTTCCTCCCTTCCTTCTTTTCCGACCTCAGGTTTTTAAGTAACTGTAGCAGCTTACCAGCATTTTCTACTAATATGACCACTTCAGCAAATTCTAAGTTTTAAAACTAAATAAACAAAGCCAATTAATCCAGGATGCTAATTTGATTTGGATGTTAAGGCAATAATAAAACTACAAGTTCAGTTACTAAAAATTGATTAGCTTTTATGCAGCAAAAATTTACTTCAAACCTGGAGCTTGAAATCCATAATTTCTAGAAACACATTTACTAAAACTTCCCCAGATCAAAATGCAAGATTGGGACTGGAGAGAGAGGAGTTAAGAGCACTGGCTGTTCTTCCAGAGGACCCAGGTTCAATTCCCAGCACCCACATGCTAGCTCATAATTGTCTGTAACTACAAGACCTGACACCCTTATACAGACTTACCTGCAGGCAAAACACCAATGCACATAGAATAAAGTAAATAAAGCATTTTTAGAACGCAGCAGCGACATGAAGGGAAGGTCCTATTATGAGGCAGAGGACACTGCTACTGTCCACAGTGGGCTGGTGTTTGCCGCAAAGAGTTACAACAGGACTTAGCCAGGTACTATCAAAAATATCTGACGATATTAAAATCTGATGGTCCCAACTGGAGGTGGGCACTGGGGTTTCCTCAGCTCCTCTGGCAGGGAGGAGGCTTCTTCTTGCATACAGAGTTGCCAGCTGGTACTGTGTGCTGTGTAATATGTCACAGGCAGGAGAAGGGCCATGCTGACAACAGACTGTTCACTATCCACTTGGGCTGACCCACTCCACAGGCACCCTGCACTGCCCGACACCCACTCCACAGGCACCCTGCACTGCCCGACACCCACTCCGCAGGCACCCTGCACTGCCCCTGACAGCACAGATTCTCCATCTAACAGGGACAACTCAGTCAGGGCCAGCGCTGAGCTGTGTAACTAAGGTGCTCTAGTCCATGTTACCTAGTGCCCATCTTCATGGGAACTCTGCACTGTCAAAGAGCGCTAAGTTCAGCCACGTGTGTGGCGCTCATCCCAGCGATCCCTAAATAGCTTCCAAATCAAACACTTTGGCCGTTTTCACCAACTTAGTCTGGAATGTAGGCTGCTCTGAACAGTTATCAAAACTGTTTACTAAGGACAACCTCATCCACTAATCAGCTGGTTTTGACATAAGACCACTATATGGATGAATCAGTAAAGAGACGGGCCGGTGCTTTAAAATCTCCCCTCTGTCCAGGCTCCTTTTCTATCTTTTAAGTAAACTGAGTCCAGTCTGATGAAAAATGAATTAGGAGTAAGGAAAATGAGTTTCATTTTTCACACTTCTCTGTAAACCACCTCAGCCTTCCCACTGCCACAAGCAGTCTCCAAGTGCACCTGGATTCCTGGGGCCACCTCTGCTGACACCACTTAGAGCCCGGAGTCACGTGGCCAAGCACCAAGACTTGCCTGGGCTCATGCCCTGCACAGCAGAGGTGCATCCAGGGGACGGCTCCTTGCAAAGAAAGTGCTAGAAGATCAAAGAGACAGATGCTGCCCTGGCTTCTCTGCCTTACATTCTGTGGGATACTGAACACAACTGGAAAGTACAGGTTGTGGAAGGGAGTTATGCCAACTCTCTAGAACAGAGAAAGCCATGGGTGACAGACTCCAGACAGCCCTAGCTTGCCTCAGTCTTCTGCTGGAAAAAGGTCTGAGGTCTTGGAGAGGTGAAGGAATAGCTAAAGATCATGTTCTAAGTAACCCAGAAGAGGCCGTCAATAATAGCATTTATCAGAAATGATGATTCTACATCTATCCTACATTCCTAAACAATTATTTTAGAGAGAGAGGGGGGGGCGTGTGTGTGTGTGTGTGTGTGTGTGTGTGTGTGTGTGTGTGTGCACGCGTGGATGAAGTCGGTTCTTACCTTTCAGTGTGCACTTTCAACTCCTGAGCTCAGGTCACAGCTTTCACAGCAGGCAACTGCCCACTGAGCCATCTCACCAGCCCATTGGAGGCATTTTAATTTTTAAAGCTCTGTTTGTGTAAATGTCATGTCCTCTTTCCGGAGAAATGAATGAATAAAGACGCACCTCTGTGGAAGCCCATAAATAATCAGCTGCCATCGCTGGAGTCCACATTGCTGAGACAACGCGTGCTCACTCCACTAAGCCTAATAGCACCCTACTTTACGACAGTGAACAACTACGTATACAGTGAGATCTCCCTGAAGAGAGCCTATGACCAGCACAGACAAGATAGGCAGTGTTCAGATCACTGTAGCTACTGTAAATACACGACCTCCCACAGCCTTCAAGCTCATGGGGGAAGAAGCAGTCACTATTCCCCCGGTCCCTGCTTCACACTGTCTCAAAATGAACAGAGAAATCTGTGAACAAAACATCACTCTCAATAAGTAATAATCCTTGGCGATCAGAATTGCCACACCATGTCTAAGAGAAAACTGTTGGAAACCAGAGGGGAAGCTTCCCATATTACAGTCCATCTCCCTACCTCACCCTATCTCATATATATATGATTATGAATGGATCCATAGGTAACTGGGTGCATATTAAACATAAACATAACCACGATAAAGCTCCAGCTACACAGCAGGTACTTGAACACTAGGTCTATGATAAGATCTGTCTCTCCAGTCACTGAATAAACGGTGTTTGTTTTTTTTTTTTAAATCAGTTGGTTCTGTAAAATTCAAAACTACTGTAACCTGATACATACATAATTGTTGCCCTCTATAGCCCTCCGTAGCCTGTGCCTCGACCTATCCGGTGCTCACCTCTGTAGCCCACACCACGGAAGACACTCCAGCCTATGAATCGGCTCTCTGGCTGGTTCTCCAAGGCCCAGTGGCCTCTAGGCAGCCACAGGCCACACTGCTCTGGAGAACTGAGCCAGCTGCTTCTGTTTTATCAAAGCCCAGGCTGCGCAGATGGGAGGCCATTCTCAACACCTCCTGCCTCAGAGGGTGTGGCCTCGGTGCTAGCTTTCAGTCCTTCTGTTCTCTGAGTGCTTTTCTGATAAGGGGAACAAACAGAGACCTAGCAAGAGGCAGACATGAGGAGACTCACTGTGGGACAATTCTGAGGACAAATAAACCCCTGTTCAAGTCAAAAGCTAGGAAGGTAACAGGACAGCAATTTGCTTCCTACGCTTTATTCTGACTAGGAGATGCTGATGAGTGGTTAATGTATAACAATTTTATTACAGTTTTTTTTTTTCTTGTGACCCTGAAAAAATTTAGAAGAAACCACAGTGTCTGTCATATTCCCAACAGATTGCCCAGTAAAGGCTGCTGGAGCATGAGCTTGCAAAGGCCAGTATCTGTTCCAGGTAAAGTTACAGCAGAAAAAAACCCACAGAATTCAAAGCTGAAATATAAACTGAGTACAGTGTCTAGTTATAGATCGAGATGGTTATTATAAACTATATAAAAAGTACACAATATCTTATACTGTACATAAAATGTTTCCACTGGAAAGAAAATTAAACTAAATTAGATGCTACAGTTGTGGTTATTGCTCATGCTATTCATTAGTTTGTTGATTTTTTTAAAATATTGTTTTCTTTACTATTAAATTAGGGTTGCAACATTTTTGCATATCTTTGGCTAATTTTCAAAATTAAGAATTTTAATATGCACATATACTCGAGCAAACACATTCCTGTGAAGCAAATTAAGGTGTACAATAAAGAGCAGACTACAAACACTTCATTTAATTCCAACAGAACTTTTGAAGTGCCTCAAATTAGGACATAATCAGAACATAGAGAATTTATTAGTATACTTATGTTCATAAAAGTACTAGGTCCAGGAACTCCTAATTAAAATAAATGAAAAATAAGTACCCAACACAGTATTCATCAACGAGCCCTTCTGAGTTATTGAAATTCAAGAAGGATATGATACACCACTGTGGACTGTACCTAAAACATGTCTTTAATTCTAAGTTGATACAATTTGATGGCCAATCCTGCATAAACATACAGATTCACCTCCATTTGCTAGTGGAAATCACAAAAGCTGGCAAACACAGTAAATACGTAGGACCGTCCTGTAAGGGCGGCAATTCTACGTCTATCCTGCCTACTGGCTATACAACAATGGGCAACTTACTAACTCTTAGAGCCCCGGATGAAACAAACTATAGCAGAAACGTCATGAGGATTACATGACTTGACAGACACCACATGCATGCAAGAGCCCCTGGCTCCCAAGCAAGGCCACAGCAACATGACTACCACCACTCTGGGTATAATCACTGATCATCGTGCCTGTGAACTATGACTAGACATGAAAAGCCACTAATGACACGTAATTATGGTAAGCAAGTATGACAGAACAAAAACCTAACACAAAATTTAAAGTCTTCATGAGCAAGAATGTTACTCAGTAGTAGATTAGTTGCCAAATGTGCAAATGGCCTTTGGTCTGATGCCTATTGTAACACACACATACACACACTGACTGTACAATTCACTACACTCGAGACTCTTTTTTAAATTTATTTATTTTTATTTTATGTACATCAGTGTTTTGCGTGCATGTATGTGTGTGTGAGGTTGTTGGATCCTGGAGTTACAGACAGTTGTGAGCTGCCATGTGGGTGCTGGGAATTGAACCCAGGTCCTCTAGAAGAGCAGTCAGTGCTCTTGACCGCTGAGCCTTCTCTCCAGCCCCTAATCTAGACTCTTAAGGACAAATTTCTACTCTTGTTTCTAGTCCCCAAAGAAGCAACCGTATGATGGACATGGTGGAACATGCACCATAAGTACACCGAATTAGCCTTAAAACGCATCACGTGAGAAGTTTCATGGGTGTGTTGCGGCATACTGTAGAGCTGCCTTCCAAGAAGGTTCACATTACTCATTAAAAGTTTTTTTTTTTTTT